>JAWPHD010014309.1:0-62140 GCA_037043455.1 Cyrtodaria siliqua | reverse complement strand
CCCGTCTATATTACACGTATATGAGTCCCTGGTAAAACCGAGTCGGCAACTTTATTCTTTAGGTATTAGTTAGAGGCTATGAAGTAAAATTTTAGCAATTAAGACACGCTAAGGGAAGGATTAATTGTTAAAATTTCACTTCTTAGCCTCTAACTGACTTAGTGTTTGGCCTACTTCCTTCCCCCCCCCCCCCCCCCCCCCCCCCCCCCCACGCGCTTCTACGAAACCACGCCTCTTAACACGTTCGCGCTACTACTAAATCCGCCTCCTTGTGTCCAAACGAGCGCGTGTCATTTAGTAAGCGATTACTTAATGATTAAATGGTTAAAATTGGTGATCGATAGCAATTTACATGAATAAGTTCGTCATTTTTTTGAAATTCCTCACCGTCTGACTGGAGGAAAAAGTAGGGCAAACACTAATTGTGTTTGTTGCTTCCAAATGATCTCCCTTATCAATATTTAGTGTTTGCCCTACTTTTTCCTCCTATCAGACGGTGAGGAAATTTAAAAATGGCGAACTTATTCATGTAAATTTCTAACGATCACCAATTTTAACCATTTAATCATTAAGTAATCGCTTACTAAATGGCACGCGCTTGTTTGGACACAAGGAGGAGGATTTAGTAGAAGCGCGAACGTGTTAAGAGGCGTGGTTTCGGGGAAGCGCGGGGAAAAAGTAGGGCAAACACTAAGTCAAACACTAAGTCAGTCGCTGCGCTCCTTCCCTTAGGGCTTCTTAATTGTTAAATTTTCACTTCATAGCCTCTAACTAATACTTATTAAACGTCAGACGCAACTGAATGTGTTATTTAATGCAACGCTTCGTTCCAACAACACTTTTAAACAGGATAAATCTGCATATCTCCAGCCCACCAGGTATACAATATAAACCCGCTGGACATATTTTATTGGGTCGTCTGCATAGCATGACGGACACTTAGGGATCTCTTTGCCCGTCATCTGTCCGTTGTCGTCGTCCGTCCGTCTCACTTTAACCTGCAACCTAACAGTGGACATAACTTGAAAAAAATATACCTATGTTCATGAAACTTCACAAACGCTTTCATCTTAATACCTCAAGAAATGTCGTTACACATGTCCAACAGACTCGGATTTCCAATATTTGTTATGCCACCTTGTTTCAAAACTTTAACAACCTGACGGAGCTCTTTCATTTCGGCATTCTGTCCCTTTTCATAAAACTTTGACCTGCAACCTAAACGAGCTCATAACTGGCAATAACTTCAACTTACCCCGAAGAATGTCGTAACACATGTCCAATAACTCTGACTTTCATTTTGGCAGAGTTATGCCCCTTTTCATTAAACTTTAACCTGCAACATAACCAAGTTCATAACTGGCTGAAATAAGCACGCGGCGGGCGAGCGACACAAGTGTTCCGTAAAAACACCCTTCTAGTTTCTTGAAGACAATACGCTTTGAATATAGATATATAGCTATTCTTCACCGGGTATAATATTGTCAATTTACCTTATACGGCGGCAATTTGTAAGATAAATCATGACGCCGTTTTGTTGTTTACATGACGTCGCTACGTTACGTGGCTGTAAATGCGTTCGCCCTACAAATAATGCGACACCTTAAACCAAATTTAACATTACTAACATTTATCACATAACATGTGGTGTGGGAGTGTAATAACACCATTCAATATTTTCGATATTCCACTAGTGGTATAACATAACGTTAATGACGTCATGGACGTTACGTTAATGTACATTTTCTTACGTAATGTGACGTTATAAGTTATGTGGTAAATATAATCTAACATTCGTTCTCATTTATTATTGAATTTATTAAACTCGTTAGCAGAAATTATATAATGCTCGGCAAGAGCCTCGCATTATATCATTTTGCGAACTCGTTTAATAAATTCAATAACGAATGAGCACTCATGTAAGATTCTCTATGTATTTTATGAAGTAAGATTTCAAATAATGATAAATATTTAAGGTGCCTGAACGTTTCGTGTGATATACCATGCAAACAATTGGGATTAAATGTTGTATTGTACACAAACACAGTGATTCGGTCCTCATTTGCATCTGTAATACACTAGTGTATTACGAGAATATGTCATGGCTTTATTACACTCCCAGAATGTTATGTGATAAAAGAGTTTGAGTAAAAAAATCGTTTGATGTCAATATAAAAACACTTAAAAGAGGCATGCTAATAAAATATGTTTGTTAAATTAGATGTCAGTACTTGAGAAGAAATTAGTAAAGATATAAAACTATAATATTGCCAAGCAACTGCAGTTTCCACTAATCTACTTGTTTGATACCATGCAAGCTTGTAATATATATACAGATGTATATTTGTGTGTGCTTTAAGCAAAGTCATTCACCAATGTGCGCGAAAATCTCCGGCTCAAGTTGAAAAGCGCAGCACTGTGTGTTTTAGATATTAAATATCATTAACACATCAATCAAAATACTACAACGTGATTCAGAGAAATTTAATAGAAAATAATATTAAACTTCTTAGTCATTATGCAATTTCACAATATAGTATTCAGAGCAACATTGTTTCACTGTTTAGGGTGCATTACGTGGTCCCGCCTTAATGCCATTAAGTGATGGGAAAGCTTATATTAGTAGGATTTTATAACATATAATTTGACAATAAAACAAGTTAAAACAAAAAAATAATCTGTAAAAACTACCTATTAATTTTAATTTTTTAATTTTAATTTTACAATATGAATGAAAACTTTTTAAGCCGAAATTAAGGTTTTATTTCATACCACAGCCAACCCCGTTTTTGCTTCTTGCAGATGGGGTTGGATGGGGAATGAAAGTTAATACTCGGACTACGTAATGCACAGCCTTTTTACCATAAGTTTGATAAAAAAACAAAACGATTTTCGTATTTACACGATTTACTTGCAATACTTCTTAAGCAAACAAACGATAGCTGTTAGTAATTGTACAAGTTATACTATGGCATGTATTTCAGAATACAACCTATAACATGGTTTTGGCAATCTTACTTTCTTCCCTTTCAATGGAATAGTTTGGTTTCATTCTAATCAAAATATACTGGCGGTCACATGGGTAAAAAACAAAAGTCACACATTTCAATACCGGGTTATGTCCAACCGTTTTACCGTTCATAAGAACGTATCCCAACCTCACGTTATTTCAGCAATATAACATAACTTGTAACTCAAGCTGAGCGTGGCATGGCGTTATCTGGTTAGAAGAACGTGAGGTCGGGATAATTCCGTAGAAACGTTAAAACGGTTGGGCATAACCCGGTATTAAAGGGACACACGGCAATCTTAAAGTGTTTGAAATGGGTGTCTTGATTTATATATACAGTATCATTTTTACTTTTACCCTGGTTACATTTAAATACATCAAAATTTAAGTATTGACTATTTCGTCTTATTATACTATAAGTTTTAATACATTATCGGTGCAATAATATCAATTATATGCAAAAATAAATTGCTTAATACTATTCTTATAATTAATATTAATGATTGAACAAGTGCAAGTTATGCAGGAAAACTAGCGGGACGCCGTGAGTTTTTAAAAAATAAAGATTGCCGTGTGTCCCTTTAAAATGTGTGGCTTTTGTTTCCTACCCGTGTGGCTATATTTAAAAATATGCGCTTATTATTATAACTTACTTTAACAATACAATTTAGCACCCATATAATCAAATGGTGCTTTTTCATTGGCCGCCAGTATATATTATTCGCGAACCTTGGCCATCACTTGTGTCATTCGTTTACATGGTTCGGCAATCAAAACACGCTGCAGTATTTGTAACATGCTTTTAAAATGTTTTTTTTTTAAATTTCTCTTGGTTCTACTACTCCGCAGTTAATATGATACAGTTGCGTATCCTTTGATCTTTAGAGATTAACCCAAGTAAATTGAGAAAAACGTGTTGTACTTGTATTCCGTTCTATACCAAACAAACAAGCGTAATTTGTTCTTAAAAGCCATGTCTGAAAAGAAATAATTTGTTAATGTTTCTTAAATACACGCCAGTGACTACACGTGATATAGTGCAAGTTAATACACCCGAAACACATACCAGTTCAATTGAGAAGTTTATTCTGAAAATAGATTGCATAGTTATAAAACTACAAATTCTAACAAAATTACAAAACAATCACGTAACAATATTTGTTTGAACTGGTTAAAACTGGATTACACATCAAATGCATACTGCTGAAAAAATCGTCTTAAAAAAGCACACTCACTACTAATTCTTTAGATAATGTGCTCGTACTTGTTTAGTTAGGGTCGGCTGAGGACATTACTCGCTCGTGCACATATAAGCATGTGTAGGAAAAACTGATATATCATTTAATTTTTTTTTTTATAATGTAGATGTTCTGAACACAAACATATTTAAAAATAACTACATATAATTGCATTCAAGCAACAATAATCGCTGTGCAATCTTCAAAACAAATTGCAATCGAGCATTTCTTAATTTGGAGAACACGCAGTTTGCAGATTTTGGCGATAAGATATTGCTATTTGTACACGTTTTTGCCTTCAAAGGAAGCCAGAATGCGACAAGTTTGACTTGATTTGTCTATAAGCGTCAAGCATTCGAATAGAAATGGTATAGTTTCTGAACATGTTATCATTCCGTTACATTTGTTATCATTCCGTTACATTCGTTATCATTCCGTTACATTCTAGATAAAGGCTTATCAGAACCTTTCGAAGACAGCCAGATATCCGAGGTACAGTCTCCACCGGGATATCGGATCTCGTGGGCGAGTACCGGACCATCGGGCTCTTCCCCAAAGTCAACGAGGAAGTCTTCGTTTAGTTTCAAACCGCCATTAACCGTATCTACGTCGACCTGTAGCATCATTGCACCTTTTCTGAAATGCAGAGATTGAATATTAGTGTTTGTATGATACTTGTACACGTGAGAAGATGTAGATGTTGATGCAATGCACAGACCTAATAACAATATGTTTATTATGTCTGTGTGCAATGTTAGTGTGAGTGGGATGCGTTTATGGTAAGAAGTTGTAGTATGATGCTTGCACAGGTAAGAAGTTGTAGATCGAATATTAGTGTTAGTGGGATGCTTGTAAAAGTAAGATGTATATTCAGTGGGGGTGCTTTTATAGGTAAGAAGCTGTATATTGAATATGGGCGTGAGTGGGGTGATTCTGTAGGTAAGAAGCTGTGTATTGAACATGGGCGTGAGTGGGGGTGATTCTATAGGTAAGAAGATGTAGATTGAATATGGGCGTGAGTGGGATGATTCTATAGGTAAGAATCTGTGTATTGAATATGGGCGTGAGTGGGGTGATTCTATAGGTAAGAAGATGTAGATTGAATATGGGCGTGAGTGGGGTGATTCTATAGGTAAGAAGCTGTATATTGAATATGGGCGTGAGTGGGGTGATTATATAGGTAATAATCTGTGTATTGAATATGGGCGTGAGTGGGGTGATTCTATAGGTAAGAAGATGTAGATTGAATATGGGCGTGAGTGGGGTGATTCTATAGGTAAGAAGCTGTATATTGAATATGGGCGTGAGTGGGGTGATTCTATTGGTAATAATCTGTGTATTGAATATGGGCGTGAGTGGGGTGATTCTATAGGTAAGAAGATGTAGACGGAATATGGGCGTGAGTGGATGCTTTTACAAGTAAAACGATGTAGACTGAATATAAATGTGGGTGGATTGATTCTATAAATAAGAAGCTGTAGACTGACTATTAGTGTGAGTGGGGTGCCTTTATAGATAAGATGCAGATTCAATATTAGTATGAATGGGATACTTTTATAGTATATGTACGAAGATGAAGAACGAATTTTCGTGTGAGTGGGACGCTTTAAAAACGAATGTGACGTTTTTTGTATGTAATAAGATAAAGAATGATAGCGAGGAATTTAGGATGATCTCGTTATTGACAGTTAACTGAATAATTCATAATTTTGATAAAGCAACATCAAAATAAACGGACCAATCTGAAAGACCTCTATATTTTGGTAGGTGATAAACTCGGTCTTTATCCTTGCTGTTCAACCAAGTTTATTGTTAAAATTAAGGTATTTACAGTGTGAATATTTTAAACTCTGCATTTTATGCACATTTATGAAAATGGATTCAATAAATGTACCTTTTAAAATTAAATCTTGAAAACTATACTCTGTAAAAAAGTTTTGGACCATGGCAGAGTTCGAACCCGTACAATGATCGCTAAACCATGACATTCGACCATAACCCATATTATCTTAGTTGATAATTCACAATAGATCAACAATCAACAATAATTATCGTTTACAATGGAAGTTTGCGAAAAAATAATAATCTTTTTATTGGTTACTCGAATGTGTCCATAACTGTTACTTTTTATGGACTTTGCAACATTTTTTACAGACCCTTTGTGTGTTCGCGATACTTTTTTAAAATCAAATCTTGTTCGGAATTTAATGTTTCTGGTACCAAGTTAACCGGATAGGGTAGACCTTGGTTACTAAAAAAAGATACTTAAATTCTGTCTACTAGTTTTATTTTTATATGACTTTATATACGCTGGTCCAAAAACTTTTTTTACTGAGTATATCATCTTTACTTGGCCAAAGATTTTTTTTTTACTATAGAACTTAGGGATAAAAATCGAGTAACACAAATTGTATCACCTCGTGAAAATAAAGTAAAATCTCAACATTTTGGCAATGAAAAATTGTGAATACGTGGACCTGGGCCCTGTTTCATTAAACATCTTAGGATAAATCTTATATTTTAAAATCTTCACCCAAGCATTCAATGTAGACAATTATGTGCGCACGTAGTGCAGAAATATCACCTGTATAAGAAAATGAAATGAAATTAAGTTTATTTGAAAAGTGTATTTTATAATGAAGCATTTAAGAAATTGATTTACGATCGAAATGGTCGTAAGTTGTTTCATAAAACGGAGCCATGGAGATTAACTTACCTTGTCATTCTTTCCTACGTCATCAAAATATTGCAATTTTTGAATTGTGTAACATCTAGCGTTGTGTCTTGATTTGTATTTACAAAAAAAATACAAATTATGAAACAAACCTTTATCACAGTCGTATAACTTAAGTAAGTATATATCCTTACTTCATTAAGTCCGGATAAAACTGCTCGTCCCATGCGGAGTATAACGACGTGCTCACATACAGACGTTTCCCGTCCAGGCTGAGCTGTATCATCTGGGAAGCGCCGGTGATTGGTTTATCTTTGATCTTCAGGTGTTTGGGTTGTTCCTATTTATACAAGCATACATACAGTGCACTAGTTTGTTTGCCTTAATGAAATTGAGTATGTTATGTTACACAAACGATAATTTAAACATAGGAGCAACCTAAATATACTCTTATAATTCTAGACATATCTGTATTTAAGTTCATTTTTAGCTCGACTTTTTCGAGGGATTGCCGTGGCTGAGTGGTTAGAGTCTCTGACTTGAAATCCCTTGCCCCTCACTGCTGTAGGGACGTAGGAATCTTTATGTGGGAAAGCTATCCAGCTGGCTTGCGGAACGTCGGTGGTTTTACCCAGGTGCCCGCCCGTGCACGAAAATTGCCCGGATTGGCACCTGGGGTCTTCCTCCACCAGTGGAAGCTGGAAAGTTGCCATAGGACCGTAGCTGTCGGTGTGACTATAAATCCAATTCAATTCAATTCAATTGGACTTTTTCGTCGTCTGCGTCGTCTGCGTCTGGTTAAAGTTTTATATGTAAGTTTCTATCTCCAAAACTACTTTACATAATGGATTGAAACTTTAAACATTTATTCGTTAGACAACATCATAGAACCAGGTTCTACAACTATTGCTTTCATTTAACAGAATTATGGCCTCTTTTATACTTAGAAAAATTGGTTAAGGTTTTGTATGTAAGCTTGTATCTCTGAAACTACTTTACATAATGGATTGAAACTTCACAGATGTATTCGACATGATTAGACAACACCATAGAGACAGGTTCCATAACTCATGCTTTTATTTTAACAAAAAGTGTGGCCCATTTTATACTTATAAAATTTGGTTAAAGTTTTGTACGTAAGCTTGTCAACTTAGTCATTTTAAGAATTCAATGACACATCACACATGCATCCACTTTCATTGAAGAACTCAGAGGCAAGTGCAGAATTATGCCTTTCAACTTACTTTCCCAATAAATAGACAAGGCTTCGAAAGTCGAGTGTATGCACCGACCCGCAGTGCTTCTTGTTAATAGATGAAACCTATTACGTATCACACACATTTACGCATACATGTTTATGCTTTCTGAAAATACTTTGTGAAATAATAATAATAATAGCATTTTTTTAATTGTTGAGTGCATCATAAATACAGTTCAAGACTGGAAAAAAATAACTAAGAAATTGGATCCAAATCGTCGTCAGTAGGTTAAGAAACGGTGTACTAGTTCATACATAAGTTGTAAAATGTTGCTGTTGTTGGCGGGATAGCTGCTTTAACAAGTCATATGTATATACACATTAAAACATGTTTAACAAGTAAATTTAGAGAAATAACACATTTCCAGTAAGGTTCACCTTCAGTTCGGTATCTTCTGTGACTGTAACTCCTTCTCCTTTACATATGCTCCCACCAAGGAAAATCTGTAATAAATTAAACCATAATCACAAATTGTCATTTACACACCATGTTTTATAGCTGTCAGTGACTGAGGGACGATGGATGGGATTGTAATTTACACATCTGTTGTCCCTTAGTTGTTTTTCGTTGTTTTTGCTACATGTGATACATGCCTCGGAAGATAGATTTCTTTTTTTATAAGACGGTATTTTTTAATCTATTTTTATGATCACCTATATTTCTTATTGTCTTTTAATTGATTTGGATTTGAAACATTTATCTTTTAAAAGTGATTAGCAGCGCCAGCATTTAATACGTTTTCATGAACAGATTTAATAAAACCGAGTCTGCTACTTTATTCTTTTGATTGTGTTTGTTGCTTCCAAAGGATCTCACTTATCAGTATTTATAACCCTGTTTACTATTTTTGAAACTCGAACGTGTCCTTAAGATTGCCCATATGCTCTTTCGGTGCAGTTTTTTATGCCTTGTTAATTACTCTTAAGATTTTAAAGCTACTATACTGTTAACCATATATATATTATTTCGCTTTAAAAGTGGCTGAGGGCTTATGTTTGTATTGTTCTATGTGTCTTCCCGACTTAAAATAAAATTTATATTGTTTATATCTTATCTTAGATACTCTCGTGCAAGTATGCATTTTCCTGTAAATGCGGGAAATCTCTTACACTCAGTTAACGATAATTAAAATCGCCATGGGTGCAATATGATCATAAAACCGTTGTCGTGGATTCGCAAAGCAAGTTTGCTCGTTAATGTAAACCCTTCAAAATGATGATATCAAGGAAAGTAATTAATTACATATAATGTCTGTCTATATTGTACGGAATAAAACGAGACAATAATGACACCGAAACGAATATAATGGCTTTTTATTTTATTTCCTTCCCATAGTGCGGATCATATAATCTCGTTAAAGTCAGGTTTTATATCACAGACAACCATAGATCTTTCTATAAACTTGCATCATAGCCTGTATGTCTAACCTGATTCCATATATCTCGTTGATATAGCATCCTAGTAGACCTTTCTAACTTAACCCTTAGCCCGCTATGAATGTATAATGGACTGTTCTTTCTTTAAATTTAGACCATTCCATTTATGTCACAAAGGGGTGTTTTGGGGGAAATGACTGATGCAGACGGACATTGGCAGGCTGATCTGGGTTTACAATGGGCGCAAAGGATATAATAGACCATTCCATTTATGTGTCAAAGGAGTGTTTTGGGGGAAATGACTGATGTAGACGGACATTGGCAGGCTGATCTGGGTTTACAATGGACGCAAAGGATATTATAGACCATTCCATTTATGTGACAAAGGAGTGTTTTGGGGGAAATGACTGATGTAGACGGACATTGGCAGGCTGATCTGGGTTTACAATGGGCGCAAAGGATATTATAGACCATTCCATTTATGTGACAAAGGAGTGTTTTGGGGGGAAATGACTGATGTAGACGGACATTGGCAGGCTGATCTGGGTTTACAATGGACGCAAAGGATATTATAGACCATTCCATTTATGTGACAAAGGAGTGTTTTGGGGGAAATGACTGATGTAGACGGACATTGGCAGGCTGATCTGGGTTTACAATGGTCGCAAAGGATATTATAGACCATTCCATTTATGTGACAAAGGAGTGTTTTGGGGGAAATGACTGATGTAGACGGACATTGGCAGGCTGATCTGGGTTTACAATGGGCGCAAAGGATATAATAGACCATTCCATTTATGTGTCAAAGGAGTGTTTTGGGGGAAATGACTGATGTAGACGGACATTGGCAGGCTGATCTGGGTTTACAATGGGCGCAAAGGATATAATAGACCATTCCATTTATGTGTCAAAGGAGTGTTTTGGGGAAATGACTGATGTAGACGGACATTGGCAGGCTGATCTGGGTTTACAGTGGACGCAAAGGATATTATAGACCATTCCATTTATGTGACAAAGGAGTGTTTTGGGGGAAATGACTGATGTAGACGGACATTGGCAGGCTGATCTGGGTTTACAATGGGCGCAAAGGATATTATAGACCATTCCATTTATGTGACAAAGGAGTGTTTTGGGGGAAATGACTGATGTAGACGGACATTGGCAGGCTAATCTGGGTTTACAATGGGCGCAAAGGATATTATAGACCATTCCATTTATGTGACAAAGGAGTGTTTTGGGGGGAAATGACTGATGCAGACGGACATTGGCAGGCTGATCTGGGTTTACAATGGGCGCAAAGGATATTATAGACCATTCCATTTATGTGACAAAGGAGTGTTTTGGGGGGAAATGACTGATGTAGACGGACACTGGCAGGCTGATCTGGGTTTACAATGGGCGCAAAGGATATTATAGACCATTCCATTTATGTGACAAAGGAGTGTTTTGGGGGAAATGACTGATGTAGACGGACATTGGCAGGCTGATCTGGGTTTACAATGGACGCAAAGGATATTATAGACCATTCCATTTATGTGACAAAGGAGTGTTTTGGGGGAAATGACTGATGTAGACGGACATTGGCAGGCTGATCTGGGTTTACAATGGGCGCAAAGGATATTATAGACCATTCCATTTATGTGACAAAGGAGTGTTTTGGGGGAAATGACTGATGTAGACGGACACTGGCAGGCTGATCTGGGTTTACAATGGACGCAAAGGATATTATAGACCATTCCATTTATGTGACAAAGGAGTGTTTTGGGGGAAATGACTGATGTAGACGGACATTGGCAGGCTGATCTGGTTTTACAGTGGACGCAAAGGATATTATAGACCATTCCATTTATGTGACAAAGGAGTGTTTTGGGGGAAATGACTGATGTAGACGGACATTGGCAGGCTGATCTGGGTTTACAATGGACGCAAAGGATATTATAGACCATTCCATTTATGTGACAAAGGAGTGTTTTGGGGGAAATGACTGATTTAGACGGACATTGTAGGCGGATCTGGGTTTACAATGGACGCAAAGGATATTATAGACCATTCCATTTATGTGACAAAGGAGTGTTTTGGGGGAAATGACTGATGTAGACGGACACTGGCAGGCTGATCTGGGTTTACAATGGGCGCAAAGGATATTATAGACCATTCCATTTATGTGACAAAGGGGTGTTTTGGGGGAAATGACTGATGTAGACGGACATTGGCAGGCTGATCTGGGTTTACAATGGACGCAAAGGATATTATAGACCATTCCATTTATGTGACAAAGGAGTGTTTTGGGGGAAATGACTGATGTAGACGGACATTGGCAGGCTGATCTGGGTTTACAATGGACGCAAAGGATATTATAGACCATTCCATTTATGTGACAAAGGAGTGTTTTGGGGGAAATGACTGATGTAGACGGACATTGGCAGGCTGATCTGGGTTTACAATGGACGCAAAGGATATTATAGACCATTCCATTTATGTGACAAAGGAGTGTTTTGGGGGAAATGACTGATGTAGACGGACACTGGCAGGCTGATCTGGGTTTACAGTGGACGCAAAGGATATTATAGACCATTCCATTTATGTGACAAAGGAGTGTTTTGGGGAAATGACTGATGTAGACGGACATGGGCAGGTTGATCTGGGTTTACAGTGGGCGCAAAGGATATTATAGACCATTCCATTAATGTGACAAAGGAGTGTTTTGGGGGAAATGACTGATGTAGACGGACATTGGCAGGCTGATCTGGGTTTACAATGGACGCAAAGGATATTATAGACCATTCCATTTATGTGACAAAGGAGTGTTTTGGGGGAAATGACTGATGTAGACGGACATTGGCAGGCTGATCTGGGTTTACAGTGGACGCAAAGGATATTATAGACCATTCCATTTATGTGACAAAGGAGTGTTTTGGGGGAAATGACTGATGTAGACGGACATTGGCAGGCTGATCTGGGTTTACAGTGGTCGCAAAGGATATTATAGACCATTCCATTTATGTGACAAAGGAGTG
The DNA here is from genome assembly GCA_037043455.1 of Cyrtodaria siliqua. NCBI lineage: Eukaryota > Metazoa > Mollusca > Bivalvia > Adapedonta > Hiatellidae > Cyrtodaria > Cyrtodaria siliqua. Next base: position 49,566 of record JAWPHD010014309.1, on the reverse strand, counting down.
TTTTGGGGGGAAATGACTGATGTAGACGGACACTGGCAGGCTGATCTGGGTTTACAATGGACGCAAAGGATATTATAGACCATTCCATTTATGTGACAAAGGAGTGTTTTGGGGGAAATGACTGATGTAGACGGACATTGTAGGCGGATCTGGGTTTACAATGGACGCAAAGGATATTATAGACCATTCCATTTATGTGACAAAGGAGTGTTTTGGGGGAAATGACTGATGTAGACGGACATTGGCAGGCTGATCTGGGTTTACAATGGGCGCAAAGGATATTATAGACCATTCCATTTATGTGACAAAGGAGTGTTTTGGGGGAAATGACTGATGTAGACGGACATTGGCAGGCTGATCTGGGTTTACAATGGGCGCAAAGGATATTATAGACCATTCCATTTATGTGTCAAAGGAGTGTTTTGGGGGAAATGACTGATGTAGACGGACATTGGCAGGCTGATCTGGGTTTACAATGGACGCAAAGGATATTATAGACCATTCCATTTATGTGACAAAGGAGTGTTTTGGGGGAAATGACTGATGTAGACGGACATTGTAGGCGGATCTGGGTTTACAATGGACGCAAAGGCTATTATAGTCGTGCTTAGCGGTGTAAGGGTTAAACTGTAAACGTAAACGAAAAGCTTACTTCGGAAATAAATGAGAGGTTTTATCGAAACATTCAAAGGTTAGTTATAAGTATAATAACAACTTAATTATTCGTCTAATTTAAGCAGCTAACAAATGAAGTTAACATTAAGGTGATCAAATTAAACGGATTTTCGAAGAAAAATGCGAGAGCGAGAGATCACTTTACTGGCGACGCTGACGACGACAATGGCGACGACGAGAACTTCAAAACTTGGTTAAAGTTCTTTGGAAGGTATATCGCCAATACCGGCACAGGTATTGCTTCGAAACTTGATATATATTTATAATTAGGTAACCCTAGCCCTAGGACTCAGCCCACACTACCAGTGACACTGGCATTGACTTTAAAGACAAAACGACTTAGGCAGTGTTACAGGGTTAAATGTTTTGTTTAAATATATTTTGATGGTATATACTTTGTAAGTAAATTGACAGGGGGAAATATATAACACTCAGACTAAGACCCCCCCACTCACTCCCCCCGCCGCCCCCCCCCACCCCCCCACCCCCCCCCCCACCCCCCACCCCACCACCACCATTGACCTTGGCTTTAAAGACAGATAAAAGGAATTTTACAGGGTTACCTTCTTTTTTTTTTGAAGGTATATATATATCCATAAAGACAAACCATTATTAAAGGAAATGTTTCACCATTTGTAACTGACTTTGTGAATTAAATGCCAAATGTATCTAGTGCTGTGATACTTAATGTACATATTCACTGGGGTTATTTTACTCTTCGTACCAAGCCCAATGCACGATGACACGGACCTTCACTTTACACCAACAAAGAGTTACACTTTTAATTTATTGTTTATAATTGTTTAATGAATATTCTCTGGGGATACCTGTATTCATGTTCAGTATAACGTATCCACTTACAACTCTCCCCTCCCCTACAATCCCAACCCCAACTTTCCTAGTAATGAATAAGACTCCGGTATGCGAGACAGTCCTAGGCGGTGGCCTGGTAAATGCTTATTCTTGGAGACATGATTTATTCCAGCAGGCATCCTCTCACGATCCCTTATTCCATACACCAAATATATTGACATAAACAACAGACGAAAAAGAACATGTTGGAAGCTTAACCGTCTGATTTAAAGTTAGAGAGTTTGTGTCGAACATGCCATAGCCAATATAAAGCTACTAGTCCTATTTGGTGCCACTCAAGGCAATTGTTTGCAAATGTTGTTGAAAAGAAGAAAATAATTACAGTTTAAATATTAATAAGTGCACGAACCTTTGTGATTATTATCGTTTTCATTCTTTGAAAAAATGCCCCATATTTCATTGAATTACGGGTTAAGTTTATGCGTATGTTTACGTTTCAGTTTAAGTAAGAAAGGTATATTAGTAGAAAAAGGAACCATTTCACCAGATGTTTATATGCACACGAGTAATCCACTGCTGAAATGCTGAAAAGCAATCTCCTTCTGGTATGCCCTTTAGACACTGGAGCTCCACTGAACCAAGAGGTGTTTAGTGGCATTTTCAGCACATTTAGGCTATGTATGACGGTGGATTTTTTTTGTAGTGGAGGCAGACCACCCACTTATTCCTGGGTAAACCCTATACTGTATACCTCCCGCCGTACAAGTTGAGCTCCCAGTGGGATTTGAACCCGTAGCGGTCATTTTACCTCTTTAAAACCTCTTCGACCATCTAAAAACCTTAACCCTAGACACCGTAGACGGCACACAGTTCAGAAACTATATGTTCACAGGGTTTTTAAAACGCCTACGTCGAGCGCTTTAATGTAACCCCTGATTCAGAAAGTTTATGAGATACTCTATTTCAAATGACTATTCAGTACTCTGTAATTACAATTGCAATTTTCAACAATTTTTTTTTTATCTACAGTATACCAATTTTAAAATATGTCTTTATATAGTCAAGCTCAGGTGACGTAACTATATCTTTATTGGCGGAAAGCGCTGACAGTTGTAATAATTCATTTAAACTAGTTCTGCGTACAAACAAGCAAGACGTGAATATTTCAATTTTATAATTAATCATTAATCTGGATGTGGCTAGCTGAAAAAAAAAACATGAAAAAGAAAACTATTTTAAATGGACACACGGCTGGTCAGGTGTGAAATTCTTTTTCAAGTATTTCGAGAAGTTATCGAAATTCGGGTCTGGCTGGGATACAACGCACGATCCCGGGATGACTAACCCGAGGTGCCAATCTTGACACCACGACGGTGACATCTTTGCATTTACATTAGCACATCGATTTAATAATCCAGTTTCATATTGATTTTAATCCTGCTCGTATTTAATTTTATAATATTTTTGATTTTCAATTTTACTTTATTATTTATAACTTTAAAATTAGGTTGAAATATAGTATTTGTGCAATAAAATCAACAGTTAGTAATATGCAAACACAATTTCTGAAATATTCTAATAATTAATATTAATAATATTTGTCCGTGACTGTTCGTTCAATTATCTTTGTGTTCAAACTTTGAAACATCCAGTGCGGGGTTCATTTTAGCTGAGGTTGGCTAAACTTGTATAAACAATTTACGTAAACATACCTGTCCAACAAGTTTTGGATGACTTGTGTCTGTAATATCGTACTGTCTGATATCCCCGTGCAGCCAATTACTGAAGTAAAGGAATCTATCGTCCAGTGATATAATGATGTCTGTGATCAGACCCGGCATATCCGGAAGTGCCCATCCCTCAACCTTCTTACTTGGGACCGCAATCACTTTCTCGGCGCACCATGTTCCAACCTTGAATGTACAATATGCAAACTTCATGAGATAATCAATTTAAGGGGTTACCATTATTTACTTCAACATATTATGATAACGTCACGCTTCCTTTGTGTCAGCAAATCAGTAGAGTAATGCCATAAACGAAATATACAGGTGATTTTATTCTGAAATGTTGCTGTTTGCAGACTTGCTTCCTCCTTTGCAGGTTCTGCTAGTTTGCAATTTTGACAGACTGACAAATTTCCCTCTTTGTCAGCTTGCACCTTTTGCTAGAAAAAAACAAACACGAACTGACAAATTTCCCTCTTTGTAAGCTTGCCCCTTTTGCTAGAAAAAAACAAACACGAAATTTTCCATTCTACCAAATTCATTCCGACATGTTCCCAGTTTCTGACTTTACACAGTTTCTTCAAGCATTATATCGACTATTCCAAGAACAAGAAAGCTGATGCAATCACCGTAACGCCGGCGTACCCACTACCTAGAGTATTTTGTATGGAACCACGCTGTGTAAAGTTGTTATAGCAATTGCTTACGTCTTTGTAAAGTTGTTATAGCAATTGCTTAGGTCTTTCAAACTATAGCCGGTAGTAAATGGCAAATTCCACGAAATGCTATAACTAACGGCGTTTACAATTCCACGAAATGCTATAACTAGCGGCGTTTACAATTCCACGAAATGCGTTAACTAGCGGCGTTTAAAACCGCATGAACGCCGACAAATGCGCATAACTTGTTTTAGATACATTATTTTCTTATATTAACAATATTCTCCCATCGATACAGTACCAATGATAATAAAAAATATGCAAAAGAGACAACTACCGTCAGCGTGTTTTCATACAAACGAATAGCCATTTTCTAGTGATATTTGATGCGTGCGCAGTAGCACTGCCTACGTGAAAATTGAAGTTGATTCGAAATTATAGTGTGTTTTTTTAACAGAAAGTTTCAAGTGAATGTAAATATATAGGTAAAATGAAAGGGATATGCATTGAAAGTATGAAGTGAATGGTAATACATAGAGAAAATTAAAGGGATATACATTGAAAGTATGAAGTGAATGTAAATACATAGAGAAAATTAAAGGGATATGCATTGAAAGTATGAAGTGAATAGTAATACATAGAGAAAATTAAAGGGATATATGCATTTAAAAGGTTCATTTCGTGAATCAATGATATATAAAACAATTTCTTACTTTATTTCTATAAAATCTGAACACGGTTGAGCTGAGAGCGCATCCGACGTATCCCTCTGCAGCCTCGGGGTTGTGTAGAAATCTGACCTCAAGGGGGATAAGTCCGTCTGGTCCTAAATCTATTTCTTGCATGAGTTTATGTTCCTTCCAGTCCCAGAAGAACAGAGAACTGCAGTACATACCTGTTATATTCAATCAATAAATATAATTAGGGTTCAACCTGTATAAACTTATTTTATTAAATATCAGTATAGGATAGAGTCCATGAAGAGAAATCTTCACCATTAAGAAAATGAACGGGAGGGAGCATTGCGACTGACCGCGGTTTCTTAATGGTGAAGATTTCTCTTCATAGCCGCTAAACGACTTAGTGTTTAACCTTGGTTTTATCGATAGTCCGTATATAAATCACGTTCTTATTCGCGAAGACTGTTGTTGTATGAATAAATGGTGCAAATATTTGAAAATCTGAGGCAACTGACCAGAAGTGTGATCCATATTTTATTAAGTGTTCAGGGCGCATTGCGCATGCGTATAATACAATGGTACACTGCACTCGCGGGAATGTTCATTTGCACATTAATGCCATCGTCCATTGAATTGTTGAAAAGTAGGTTAACCACTAATTAAGTTTGTATATAAATTGAAATGTTAACAAATAAAAATCACTTCCTATGGTCGCTATATTTGAGTTTCTACTTTGTTAAAATTCCACTTAATAAACACATGTAAAGGTATGTACAGTCCACACTTAGTATCTCAAACTCGCTTACTTCGAATTTCCGCTTAAGTCTAATTTTTGTCAAGGTCCCGATTTTATTCCAAGTCCATTTTTATGCAATTTGACTTCTTTTAAGTCAAATTTCGACAATTCCAATTATTCACTAATTCGACTAAATTGCTGGTCAAACATATGTGTTGGTGAACGCAATAACAGCAGCCAAGTTAAAAGCTTTCAAACTTTGGTTAAGTGGTAGTCTCTGTGAAGTTAAATTGGTATTTAAAATAAAATGTAGGTCCAGATAAAATAAATGAAATCCAGATCTAGTGCGCTTTTGTGAAGCCAAGTTATGAGTGGTTGTTTCCCCCACGATAATGTTATGTATAGGCCACAGAGAGCCAATGTCCATGTATATAATGCATTAGGGGACTATAACATATTTCAAAAGCGTGTTATTTGAAAACAGTTCAGTAAATATTAGATTTCAACCAAAATGAAACCCCCGGAGAATGCCTTTATATTCCATTGTCAGAAAAAGAAGGTACAAGGAACATGTGGTAAATGGGTAACCGTGCGGACAAATATTTCAATGAACGGGTCCTGATGACCTTGACTTGTGACCTTTGCAGTCTTTCTGTGACATTTGATGAAGTTGTATTTTACCCTGTGTATACTGTTTTTCATGATCGGTTCATGGTGACCTTGACCTTTGCTGATATCAATAGGGATCATCACGTCACTATGGACAATCTACCAGTGAAGTTTGATGAATGTGACTGAAGATATTGAATAGTTATCGTGCGGCACGATAATGTAGTCATGGATCTTTACATATGACCTATTGACCCCAAAATGATTAAGTCATCCTCTTATCGTGGACTGTGTACCGCCGAAGTTTCATTTCGCTATCATCATTGGTGTCATTGTCTTGGAACGGAAACCAACGTGTTTATCGGCGGATGGACAGATGTACAGACATACAAACAAACGGACATAGTGATTACATGCAGGGACCTAAATAGTCACCGTATTTAGCCATAGTCAGTCTGATACAGAGTTGACATAATAAAGAGGTGCAATATGAATTGAATTGAATTGAATGTTGTTTAACGGCTCATCAACACAGTATAGGTTATTTAGAGCCGCCCCAGAGAGAGGGGAAGGATACATAGGAATCCGGGAACCTGCCCTACTCTTATTATCGAATAGATTCCTATGGTTCTTTAACGTGCTCGGAGGATAGACCGATACACGGGACCGCCCGGTTTACGTCCCCATCCGACGGACGAGGCTAAGGTAAAGTGTCTTGCCCAAGAACACACCGACGGAACTCAGTGGCACCACGGAGGATTGAACCCGGGGCCTCCGGTTACAAATCCGCCGCGCTACCGACTGCGCCAAGCCAGCCCCGAGGTGCAATATAACATATCATATTCGATATATTCGACTAATTTCAGTCTTATATTTCTATCATATTTACCGGCTTCGACTTCCTCTAGTTTGAAACCATTTCTCCAGGCATTTGGTGCCCCCCAGCCCGTGCTGACCATGATGTTGTGGTAGGGTTGGTACCAGTAATCATACCCAAACGTCGCCTGCTTTCCAACCTCCCAATTCTTTTTGATCTCAAACGTTTCCCCATCCAGCAGAACAAATCCACCTGTAGTATGAATAAAATACAAATAGCTAACATTTGTTAAATCGGATTTATTTGAACCTCGAAGTGAGCATACTAAAACAATCTGTACTCTTGAAATTATAAGATTTCATAATCGGAGATTCACTTCAGACAACAAAATGTTCTTAAGAAGCCATTCAGGAGGTTTCAGCGGTGGTGGTGATGGGGGCCATATCCGCAATATGATTGAGCTAAGAATAAAAGTAAAACATATGGTCAGTAACAACAGATTGTTTACATAAACCAACAGTATTGCACATTTCAATGGCTAAGTTGGACTCTACGGAATCCCATGGAGCCCATTATTTACTTGCGCTTAAATTACTTACGCACCCATCTAGATAATGCTATAAGGAATCCCAACCCAACATCTAGATAATGCTATAAGGAATTCCAATCCAACATCTAGATAATGCTATAAGGAATCCCAACCCAACATCTAGATAATGCTATAAGGAATCCCAACCCAACATCTAGATAATGCTATAAGGAATTCCAACCCAACATCTAGATAATGCTATAAGGAATCCCAACCCAACATTTAGATAATGCTATAAGGAATTCCAACCCAACATCTAGATAATGCTATAAGGAATCCCAACCCAACGCTATAAGGAATCCCAACCCAACATCTAGATAATGCTATAAGGAATTCCAACCCAACATCTAGATAATGCTATAAGGAATCCCAACCCAACGCTATAAGGAATTCCAACCCAACATCCAGATAATGCTATAAGGAATTCTAACCCAACATTTAGTTGAGCTTACACAAATCGTTTAAGAGATATCCACAACAGCTTAAACCAAACCTTGATCTGCGTTTATTGCACATGTTATGGCCCATCACAATTCTGATCCATCAGAAGCCCAGAATATGAAGAAGACAAAATTAATTATGCCCTCTAAATACTAATCTAAGGAAATCATTGGCTACATTTGGTTGAGCTAGGACAAGACATATAAGAGATATAGACCTGTAAACACAGCTTACATGTTGCATTTGATGTGAAATGGGACATTGCATACTTTATGGACAATTATAATTTGGGGTTTGAATTTGGAGCCCAGTGTATATAGGAACCAAAACTACTCAATTAAGCAGCCAATACGATAAATGTATAAGGAAGCTCATGGACACAGTTGGTTGAAGCAAGACAAGAAATGTAAGAGATATAGACCTCTAAACACAGCTTACACGCAGAGCTCGATGTGGACTGGGACACCGACGCCGACGCCGGCGCAGACATGACTACATTCTTCAAGTAGTCGTCGCTAACAAGCCTTTAAGGATTCTCCCTGTACCTGATAATGACCTTTGTATAATGTTCCACATCTATGCTGATTTATACAATTTATACTGACCTTTGTTGTTCCCTTCCGGGTCACCCATACAGCTTATCATGATTTCACCACTCCCAAGACAGTGGGACGTGTGTGGTGCCCCGAGTCCGCATTTACTGTGCATTTCTTCTGGTTCAACAGTCTAAAACATCAACAAAAAGGAATATTATTAATCATTTTTCGGTAAGGAAATTTAATTATACTGAAGCGAAAAAGAAACGCAACTCGGGAATTTCCGCTATAAATTGTATTATACTGCACACCTAATTCCACATAATATTCCAAAGAAATCCCAAGATGTTTTGTAAAAAAAAAAGTTGCCGTTAGTTAGAGAAAGGATACAACTGTAATGTTGTAGACGTTTTAACCACAGTACACTTTGTAACAAGAAATCCATAAATGTTGAAGTTCCTCTTTGAAAAATTGAGCCATTTCAGTACTGTATTTAGTTTATTTAGTCATGCTTGAGCCAAACGCGTACTCCGTCAATATTATAAATGAAACTTTGAAAGAATTCTATTTGCTGTGTTATGTGTGTTTTTGTCTTCTTTATTTCCGGAAGGAAAGGTCTACCATTCGATTAACAGCAGCATATCGTATATACAATATATAGCGGAAATTCCCGAGTTTCGTTTCTTTTTCGCTTCAGTATATTATGAACGACTTATAAAGTGATTATCAAGTACCGAAACGGAAGTTTCTAGTTTAAACAAAACGTTCTAAGTGCATGCTCTTATTATGTATCCTTGATAAGGTTAATTAAACATGATTACTGTGAACACATTATTTCTACCTCTGCGAAAACGCCGGATATAAAAATGGCATTGTCCGTCCGTACGTCTTTTTGTCCTTCCTTATTATGTTTCCTTACTTATTTGCGCCCGTTAGTCCGTCCGCCCCACACTTGTTAAAACAAAACCGTTATAGATACCTACGCCAAACTTGATGCTACATCACTAGTAAGTAATGATGTGAACGAATCAGGGGCATATAAGGCTGATACGAATTTAATTACTGGAGTTACTGGCCTTATATTTGGTTACTGAAATATCTCAAGAATGTAAAATGTTGGTCGCCTGTTTCACTTAAAACTATAAGAACAAACATCACCAAATTTTCTTGGCGTAATATGATTTTGGAAATACATAGAAGACCTTACGATTATGCTATATGCTAAATATTAGACCTTCATCTCTTTTAGTTTCAGAGAAGATTATTTAGAGATATTTTAGACCCTCAGAGGGCCATATTTGACCATGGGGTCACCATTTACACATTTGAAGCTTAAGCTTCATGTAATATATGAAAGCTTTTTGCCTTTTGATTTCAAAGAAGTTCACCATTTGAACAATTTTGGTAGAGGACCATACGCTCAAGCTACATTTAATACATGAGAGCTCTACGCATTATGGTTTCAGAGAAGATCTTTTATGTTTACCTTTATAAGTCTACCTATATAAGTCTATGTGAACCCTGAAACGGGACCAACTTTGAGCCTAGAGTCATCACTGGAACAAACTTATTAAGAGGACCACAAGTTTGAGCTACATGCAATATGTAAGAGCTCTATATGCCTTGTGGTTTCAGACAGAGAAGAAGGCTTTAAATGTGTTCCCCATATAAGCCTATGTTAAAATGTTTTGACCCCTGGGTCCGTTTTCATTAAGCAACTTAAGTGGAAAATATTACTTAAGTCAAAATTTCAGATGTTTACATGTTTTTAAATATCCTTATTAACTTTTCTGGGACACTACACACCATCTGTTTTAAGATATATATGTAGCTGTAGGTTTTATTTATCCATAACCTGATACACAATATTAAGAAAGTCTTAAATCGATAGAAAAAGGGTGTTTAAAAAATTGGTAAAATTGACTTAAGATATTGCTAAGAAGCTTTTTCCAATACGGACCCAGGTTCACAATTTGAACAAAGTTGGTAGAGAACCATAACCTTATGCTACATGCAAAGTTGGTAGAACCATAACCTTATGCTATATGCAAAGTTGGTAGAGAACCATAACCTTATGATACATTCAAAGTTGGTGGAGAACCATAACCTTATGCTACATGCAAAGTTGGTAGAGAACTATAACCTTATGCTACATGCAAATTTGGTAGAGAACCATAACCTTATGCTAGATGCAAAGCATAAAACCTGTAACTCTTGCAGAGACGATTAATGTTATAATAACAAAACAATTGTTAACCTTGAACAATTGTGGCTTCCACTGGTCTGTACCGGTATCCACTATGTATACTCTGTCACTTTTAATACAAGGCAATACCAGGCGGTTGCGAGACTTGGATTTGTCACCATGACAACTTGAGCACGCGTTCCAGCCAGTATGGTGGACTTCGTCTGCTAAATTTGGGAAATGCAGTCTGTGCACCACCTAGTAACGAATAAAAGATGTAATTAACACACGGCAAAGATTTATCTTTCGATAAATAACGTAGATATTTATGTGCATGTTGGTTTACACGCAAGGTGTAGGGTTTACATAAACCCCGCCTGTTTAGGACAAACTGATAATGCCGACTATGACTATGTTTGGTGGGTGTGTTTGTATGATTGGGGAAATCGGTTTTTAAATCACTAATGAGGTATAACCATAACTAATGAGGTATAGCTATCGCTAATGAAGTATAACCATCACTAATGAGGTATATATCCATCACTAATGAGGTATAACCATCATTAATGAAGCATAACCATCGCTAATGAGGTATAGCGATCACTAATGAGGTATAGCCATCACTACTAAAGCATAACCATTGCTAATGAAACTAGGTTAAGCTATCACGAATAAAGTGAAATAATGAGGTATAACCATAACTTGTGAGATATATCCATTACTAATAATGTATAGACATCACTGATGGCGAATTACCATCACTAATGAAGTGCATACATCACTAATGAGGTATAGCAATCACTAATGAGGTATAGCAATCACTAATGAGGTATAACCATCACTAATAATGTATATCAATCACTAATGCGGAATAGCCATCACTAATTAGGTATAATCCCTAATGAAGTATAACCATCACTAAAGAGCAATATGAGGTATAGCCATCACTAATAAGGTATAACTATCTCAAATGAAGTATAACCATGACTAATGAGGTATAATCCCCAATGAAGTATAACCAGCACTAAAGAACAATATGAGGTAAAACCATCACTAATAGGAATTAACCATCTCAAATGAAGTATAACCATCACTAATGAGGTATAGCCATCACTTATGAGGTATAATCCCTAATGAAGTATAACCATCACTAAAGAAGAATACGAGGCACAACCATCACTAATGAGGTATAACCATCACTTACCATGTATGTTGTATAGCCATCACTAATGATGTAGACCACTTATGTTGTATAGCCATCACTTCTGAGGTATAACCTTCAATAATGAGGTATATCCATCAATAATGAGGTATAGCCATCACTAATGAAGTATAACCATCACTAATAATGTATATCAATCACTAATGCGGAATAGCCATCACTAATTAGGTATAATCCCTAATGAAGTATAACCATCACTAAAGAGCAATATGAGGTATAGCCATCACTAATAAGGTATAACTATCTCAAATGAAGTATAACCATCACTAATGAGGTATAATCCCCAATGAAGTATAACCATCACTAAAGAACAATATGAGGTAAAACCATCACTAATAGGAATTAACCATCTCAAATGAAGTATAACCATCACTAATGAGGTATAGCCATCACTAATGAGTATGGCATCACTTATGAAGTATAATCCCTAATGATGTATAACCATCACTAATGAGGTGAAGCCATCACTTATGAGGTATAATCCCGAATGAAGTATAACCATCACTAAAGAACAATACGAGGCATAACCATCACTAATGAGGTATAACCATCACTTACCGTGTATGTTGTATAGCCATCACTAATGATGTACACCACTTATGTTGTATAGCCATCACTTCTGAGGTATAACCTTCAATAATGAGGTATATCCATCAATAATGAGGTATAGCCATCACTAATGAGGTATAACCATCACTTACCGTGTATGTTGTATAGCCATCACTAATGATGTACATCACTTATGTTGTATAGCCATCACTCCTGATGTATATCCATCAATAACGAGGTATATCCATCAATAATGAGGTATAACCATCACTAATGAGGTATAACCATCACTTACCGTGTATTATGTATAGCCATCACTAATGATGTACATCACTTATGTTGTATAGCCATCACTTCTGATGTATATCCATCAATAATGAGGTATATCCATCACTTAATGAGGTATAGCCGTCAATAATGAGGTATAGCCATCACTAATGAGGTATAACCATCACTTACCGTGTATGTTGTATAGCCATCACTAATGATGTACATCACTTATGTTGTATAGCCATCACTCCTGATGTATATCCATCAATAACGAGGTATATCCATCAATAATGAGGTATAACCATCACTAATGAGGTATAACCATCAATTACCGTGTATTATGTATAGCCATCACTAATGATGTACATCACTTATGTTGTATAGCCATCACTTCTGATGTATATCCATCATTAATGAGGTATATCCATTAATAATGAGGTATAGCCGTCAATAATGAGGTATAGCCATCATTAATCATGTTTAGCCATCGCTTTTGAAGTTTAGCCATCAATTATGAAGTGTAGCCATCACTAATTAATTATAGTCGTCACGCACGAAATATAACCAGCACTAATTAATTATAGTCGTCACGCACGAAATATAACCAGCACTAATTAATTATAGTCGTCACGCACGAAATATAACCAGCACTAATTAATTATAGTCGTCACGCACGAAATATAACCAGCACTCATGAAGTATCACCATCACTGATGAGGTTTAGCCTACGAGCATAGTATGGAAAGCCTCGGCTGCCTTCTGTTTGTCTTTTGCATTTTGTAAGTCGTCTTGTGCATTTTCTAAGTTGTTATGTGCATTTTCTAAGTTGTGATGTGCATTTTCTAAGTCGTTATGTGCATTTAGTAAGTTGTTATGTGCATTTTCTAAGTTGTCTTGTGCATTTTCTAAGTCGTTATGTGCGTTTCGTACTTTGTTATGTGCATTTAGTAAGTTGTTATGTGCATTTTTCTAAGTCGTCTTGTTTTTATTTAGTAAATATTCAATAACGTTTGGTGTGTTATGTTTGTCAACGTAATTATTTTGTGTTTTATAGTCTAAAAGTTACGGACATTGTCCCTTTAATTAGTTTCCTTAGCTTTAATGATATGTTGTAAAAAAAAATATATGAATACATGACAGTTGAAACATGTACAACTTTCAGTGATTAATTAGCCCGTCATAGATTAATTGCATTTAGATTTATTGGTTTGTTTTCGATGTGTGTTTGTTGTGTACATGCGTTTGTTCTCCATTATAATACATTTTGTTTTGTCATTTATTCAGGAAAGTGTAATAAGATTTAGTATGATTACTGTTTAGGATCTCCGTCAAGGTGTGTTTCTAACAGTCTTATATTTACGCACTACAGTGTTAGTTTACATCGTCGGATCCAGTGGGTAGTTCGTGTGTTTTTTTTTATGTCTTTTGTCCGTCGTCCGTCCGTCGTCCGTTAACTTTTTGATGTCAACACTCTAGCAACTTCGTTTTTCATCCGATCTTTACCAAACTTTACCAGATTATTAATATCAATGAAAGCTCGGAAACCAGTAAGATCGGACTATTAACACCGGAGTTATTGCCCTTCAATTAAAACGAAAATTGCTATATTTTGTCTTGTGAACACCCTAGCGCCTCCATTTTGCATCCTACCTTTACAAAACTTTGCCAGATTGTTGATATTGATGCAACTCTGCAGTTTTTGGCAGTAAAAGGTACAAAGTCAATTATTCATAAATATAGGTCAATAGTAAGATGCATGACACCAGTATGTATTACTACGCATGATAACCTCGATGAAATAAGTTTAATTGATAACCTCGATGAACTAAGTTTAATTGATAACCTTTATGAACTAAGTTTAATTGATGTAGTCTACACGAAGATTAAAAAGATGTAATAAATATCACTATGACTTGTACCAACCCATATAGATTGATCTAGCGCTAAACTATAAACACACTTGGTTTATCTAATCTATGCGAGCTGTGAGAAACTGAGTCAATTGTATCAAGATCGTATATAAAGGGACACATGGCAATCTTGAAGTGTTTATCAAGCATTGACATTATTGTTTCGATTTATATATCCAGTATCAATTTCACTTTAAACCTACTTGCATATAAATATATTTAAATATTTAGTTTTCAATGTTTCTCACTGATTTTACCATAAGTTGAACATTATTATCATCAGTTAATTATATGTAAATTAATTTACTTCATATTTATTTTAGTGTAATTAATATTAATTATTGAACAAATGCAAGTTATGCGGAAGAACTAGAGGGATGCCGTAGGCTGTAAACAAATCAGATTGCCATGTAATGGTATAATACAGATTGCATGAAGTTAATAAATAAGTTGAAAAGGAGACAGATTTGTATTTGTTTTGTTTCCAGAATCTTTACAAAAAATAATTGCACATGTTGGATTAGTTGAAAAGTAGAAAAGTCCATGTTTGTAACTGTCAATATATGTATATAATTATCATGGTATTACCCTATTAAGTACTTTGGGTAAATTGTTTTCAAGAATGTTAAATAACAGACTCACAAGCTTGGCTGAAAATTATGGTGTATACATTGAAGCGCAAGCTGGTTTTAGGTCAAACATGAATACAGTGGATAATGTGTTTGTGCTGCATGGATTAATCTCTCATTTTATAAATACAAGTAAAAAACTTTATTGCGATTGTGCGTTTGATTATTTTACAAAAGCTTTTGATTATGTAGTTCGAGAAAACCTATGGATTAAAATGATTAAACTTGGAAATCGAGGTAAAATGTTTAATATTATTCATTCTAAGTACCAATCTGTGAAATTAAGAGTTAAGTATTGTAATTTGTTGAGTGAAGAGTATAGTTGTATGCTAGGGGTTAGACAAGGTGAATATTTGTCTCCTTTCTTATTCTCAATGTTTTTGAATGATATTGAAGATAATGGTATTGAAGGTATTGATGTAAACATGTTTGGAGTATTTCTTATATTATATGCTGATGATATTGTAATTTTTGCAAATTACAAAATAGCTTAAATTTACTTTCAGAATACTATGATAGGTGGAAACATATCGTTAATGGTTCAAACACAAAGATAATGGTATTCAAAAATGGTGGTTCATTACAGAGAGGTCTAATCTTTTATTATGAAGAAAATGCATTAGATATAGTAAACAGTTTTAGTTACCTAGGTATTGTATTTACAACTGGTGGTTCTTTTTTTGATGCTCAGGCAACACTTGCATGCCAAGCTTTGAAAGCAATTTTTAAAATGAATAAATGTCTTTACAAAGTTACGGTGTTATCAGTTGAACATAGGCTAGATTTGTTTGATAAGCTTTTTACACCCATTCTGAACTATGGATCTGAAGATTGGGGGTTTCTACAGGCGACAGTCATTGAAAGAGTACATATGCAATTTTGTAAAAGTAAAGAAGACAACACAAAACGATTTCATATATGTAGAAGTAGGTAGAAATTCGATGTTATGCCATCGTCATTTTAATATTATAAAATACTGGGTTAAAATGTTACAAAGTAATGAAAATAAATATGTAAAACAAATATATGTTTTGATGTTAAATGATATAAATGCTCAACCCAACATAAAAAACTGGGCATCTTTAATTAGAGATATATTATGCATTATGGGTTTCAATGATGCGTGGTTAGCCCAAACGGTGGGTAATCCCAAATTGTTTCTGTATGTTGTTAAACAGAGATTACATGACAACTTTATCCAGACTTGGAATAGTAGACTAGCTGATTCAAGCAGAGCACGCTTTTATAACTGTATATGTGTTTTTCAGTTTCTACCTTATCTTAAAGATGAATGCCCATCCTTGTTGTAGTATTATCAATTAATAAATTTAACTCTTAAACATCATATAAACATTTATTGATAGTCCCGGAGAGAAACATATATTTAAATCCGCTACTGTTGTATGTAAAAATAAGTATTATTTGCATGACGTAGATACTACTTCTACTACCAATGCGTGACTGCACGGGGAAATGAGGTAAATCTGAATTGTATAGCGGCACAACTATTGCCAGATAATTGATAAATACATTTACCTGTGGATTAATTTACCTGTTCAATGTTTTCTACGTCATCAAATAAAATCTTATTTTCGCTTTACACAGATATTGAAATATGTGAATTGTAAATATATATTGTTGTGTATTTATTTCAATTTAATTAAACTTAAACATGTTCATGAAACAAAACATGGCCGAAGAACTTTATTATTTGTAATATATCAAAATTTAGAATTGCCATGACAAAATTAAGAGTATCCTCGCACAGACTAGAGATAGAAGCAGGACGTTGGAATAAATTGAACGTTATTGGAATTATAAGAACAATGTTAGTGAGGTTATATATGAAATTTGAACACTGTACTCTTGAGAACAACAATGTTATAATGATTTAACGCGCTTTTACACATTTCTATTGGAGACGGTACATGTGTTTAAGAGGCAACTGACGTTGACACAGGGTCAGTTGGAGGCTGATATCACTGTAATAAGAAGAACAATAACCTTGTCCTTGGGTGTAGAATGTTCAAATTTCATATATAAACTCCTGGTCATTGTCCTTCTTAATGCCAATAAGTTCCAGCCCTTCAACTGACCCTGGTTCGGAGTCAAGGTCACTTAAATACATGTACAGTTAATACTTGCGTTAACATTTGGTGACGGTACATATATTTAAGTGTCATTCCAGGGTAAAATGGAGGGCTGGAAATTATTGTCATTAAGACGGACAATGACCAGGAGGTTATATACGAAACTCCCAAGGACACAAAAGTTATAATACATCATGTCGACGCCTTCGAGCCCGCCAATATTAGCGGCGCCTATCTCGCATTGTTTGGCGAAACCGTTTTCATCCGTATGCTGGTCAGATACCACTATTGATTTGGGGCTTCTGAATGGTTGAAAAAGGTATAGGTCTATTAGGGCATATAGTCAGATTGTAAGGTAGATTCTGATTGGGTTAAATTAACCAAATCATAACAAATCCCCATAAAACATCAAAATATTATGTTTCCATCATAAAACATGTTGATTTAGGATATTTTGACTGAAATTTGCATTTTTATAGATACAATTTACTGAGAGTATATTTGCAAAAAGTAAAATTTCTTTACTGCCATTCTGGGGGTGGCCACCTTCAGTGAACTATTACAGGCTGAAAGCATCAGATTATCCCCAATTTGCTGTAATTTTTCAGTGTCTCTAAGATAGTTCTTTAAAAAAGTTAGGTTTTATCATCCATTCGGATATAGGAATAGGGGTTGTAGTCCAAAAGGCTATAATGGAGGCCTATGGGAAATGCAATAGTGATATATGACCTAAAATCACTCATAGACCGGATACATCGTTTTAGCGCACCACGCGGATGTTACCATATTTTTTCAAGATCAGACCTATTTTACTGAACGGAGTATCTCAGTCCGAGGATTTGTCTAGATTTTTGCCACGCTTGTAATGTTTGTATTTACAATCAAGCGTTGAAGATGATCAAGACTATTGCTCAGTAGGAAAACATCAAAAAGCACCGGGAACGCCCACTTTGGATGGTTTAATTTGCGGGATCCGATACGGTTTTTGATGTGATTTGTGGCGCGATTCTAAAAATGTAAAAGAAAATAGTATTTGTTTTTGTTATATGATGCTATGGTGGCATATTTCTGCCACGAGATAGCTAGATAATTTATCGTGCATTTTTCGCGATAATGTTACTTTTTCTCTTTCATTTTCAACAATTTTATCTAACAAAACTTGTTGCACTACTACCCTCTTCTGTCATCACGTTAGCACAATAGTTAACGCGGTAAGAATTATCTTAAACATTTGAAATTTTGTTTTCGTAATAATTATGACTATTTATCAGAAAATTCACGTTACTATCGCGTAAATATTTATAGTTAACTCAATAACAGTATTTATCGCGAAACCAGAACTATCATGATCAGTAGTATCGCGGCATTTAACAAGATAACGCAGAGATTTTCGCGAAAATTCAATTACTATCTCGAAGAAAGCATGATACGGGTAACGCGATAATTCTCCAGAAACCAGAATCATGATGGCAGAAGTGGGCATTAGCGTGGCATTTAACATGATAACTAAAAGAATTTGAAATAATTTTATCTTACACATGTTATAAGATTTTCGCGGAAATTCATTATTATCTCGAAAAATACATGGTACTATCTCGATATAATCACGATAACTATCTAGCTATTTCGTGGTAGAAATATGCCACCATATGATGCAATGGATAAATAAAAGGAAAATAAAGGAAAACAGAACCTTATTGTTTGATTCTAATCACATGTGTATTATTAGTTAAGTAATATTGCTTTGGAACCTTTACTAACATTACTGGCATGACATGTAGTTGGTCCTACACAAACGTCATTTCGATTCGATGTCTAACATGGCCACCTTATTTTTATAGTTATATAGGAAAAAACTTGTGGCGATTACTCTGAAAAAAATTGATGGATTTGCCTGACACTTTCACATGAATGTTGCTCTTGATGTCTAGTTGGTCCTAAGTAAAAATCGGAAATTCAAAATGGCCACCACAGCTAAATATACATTTTTAAAAATACAAGTACGATTTTAACCAACTATCTCAAACAATAACTTGCCACTTCCTACAACATTAATCATGAACTTCAGGTGAGGATTCAGCGGCCTCTTAATCAGTGGATAAGGACGCCTCGGCTTGAGAGATATATAACATATAACAAGAATCACTTCGCCAATAACAATCATAACAACTCATACAATCTTTAATCTTAACTATAGGAACAGCTCAAAACCATTTGTTTACTAATGTTTTCGCCATTCAGTACGCAGTACTTTGATTTTATTTTAAAAGGCGAGACAAAAATCGACCCTCATATATCACCGTAAACGTGTTAAAAATGACGTAAAAGCACCGTACAAAACAAACAATCGTTGTTGGTTTACGTTGTTTGTTCAGTGATTCAGTTACCCTCGTTAAATAAAGTATTTACATATCAGAAAATTGACAGATAATGATTAAATATATTCGTATCATAATGTGTTTGAATTGGAAACTTGGACATTATTTATATATCCTTTGTAGGCCCATTTGGCCGTGTGTATGATGTATTGATTGTTTGGTTAATATATGCTTACATGTTCTCGTATGTATATACATAGGACACTGTTTTCATGTTCGTGCATTTATTGTCAGGCATGTGTGGCAAGGTCAGGCATGTGTGGAGGCATGTGTGGAGGCATGTGTGGCAAGGTCAGGCATGTGTGGCAAGCCAAAGTGTTTTTTATTCGCCAGTTTCCGATATCGGAATTACAATTTTCTGTTCTGTATATACATAGAAACTATAGTGTCATTACATTGATTGAATTGATGCAAAGTATTTAAAATTGTAATTAAGCTGTTTAAAGAAGCATTTGTTATAGGTGATATATTTAATTACACTTATGTGTGTACATATATGTAAGGTTTAAAGAAGCATTTCTTATAGGTAGCACATTTAATTATACTTATTTGTGTACATATGTAAGTTTTATCCCAAGGTAGAGAAAGCGCGTATGTGCTTGCATGCATGCTTCAGTGTGTGCACGCATGCCTGTGTTGTGTGACAAAACAAGTATTTGAGAGTTTTTTTTTATAAAAGTCCTTGAACTAAATTACGTGTATTACGTTCCCGAGGACGAGATAATATATGCGTGTCTGAAACTGTGATGTGCAGTAACGTGTCTCGTAGCACAACGAATGTATCTCAGATTTTTAACTGTGATGTGCAGTAAGGTGTCTCGCAGCACAATTAATGTATCTCCGATTACATTTTAACATTTTATTTAACAGCATGTGTACACTACCTTTAAAGATTAACTATTAAGGACATATTTCGAGCCTATTGTATTTGGGTGGGGTGGGGGGGGGGGGGGGGGGGGAAGGGGTGGGGGTATAGGGGAGAACTGTAAATCGCTGTTAGAATACATTTGCACAAGGAAATTGAGATTATTAGTTTTTTGTCAAAGGATGAGGCCCGTCCCATAAAGAGTGTATAATAATGTAGTAAAAATTATAACTTTTTTCATTTTATGTGCACTTGTATATATGTTAAAACAACTATGTATAGCTTGTATTTTTAGCACGATATTATCAATTACTTCTCTGCCATGTGTTAGTAAATCTCAAATGCAAGAAACTCATCGGGACTTCAGAATTCAAAAATCGTTGTCATCTGTCTGTGTTTTTGATCACCTGAGCCGAAGGCTCAATGTGATGTTTTGGAATCACTCTTCGTCCGTCGTCCGTCCGTTGTCTGTCCGTCGTCCGTCGTCCGTCGTCGTCGTTATCTTTTGCTTCTGACGTCTTTTTCTCAGAAACCGCTTGTCGGAATTCAACCAAATCTTATATGAATTCATTAAACTGGATTTTATAGTTGCACCAACATCTAAGGTCATTTGGCGACATTCCAGCTTTTTATTGGTGGAGGAAGACCCCAGGTGCAAACTCGGGCATTTTTTCGTGCACGGGCGCGCACCTGAGCAGAACCACCGACGTTCCGCTGGATATCTTGATACTCACATACTAAACAGTCCTGGCCCCATGGGGAATCGAACCCACAGCGGTGAGAGACATGTGATTTCAAGTTTGAGACCACTCGGCCACGGACGATTCCAAGTTTATGTGAAGCATCATTATATGTTTTGTTCGAATGGTGCACCTGAGGTCATAAATGCCCCCGCAATGGGGCTTATCAGTTTCATTTAACAAATCTTAAAAAATCTTCTGCAAAAATACTATAGCGCTGTGATATTTTGCATGTAACATCGACTTATGGTCCTCTCACTAGTTTGTTCTAATGGTGACCCTGAGGTCAAATTTGGACCCGCCCTAGTGTCCTAATCATTCACACGAACTTTAATCAAGCATACTTTTAGAGTTATGCTCCGGACAAAAAGTGTGACTGACGGACGCACGGACGCACACAAGGACGGACGGAAAAAGCGGCGACTATATGCTCCCCCATAATAAACAATCTAGTGTTTTTAGTTACAATATATTTTATATCAAAAACTAAGGTAATAGTAAATGAAAAGAAAACAACTGTGATGGGGCCTCAATAAAATGTCTCTGTGGTAATCAGTCAGCGAGAAGTAAGCAGTTAAAAAGCATGCTAACCATGATTTCAACGACAACATTCAGTTGGGAAATGTGTCTTTAAGGACACACTTGGTCATTGAAAAGCAATGGGAAGCTTGAATATTTACAGCCAGCATGATTCATGGCTGATCAACTCAGGTATATAAATTGAGGCCCGCTCTTAGTTTTTTTAAGCTATGCTGGCTTTGATACATATTGTAAGTTCATATCGAAAGGCCAAACTGTACAACTTTGTGACTTAATTGATGGCCTAGGTCATTACAATGATCATTTACTTATAATTATCATAAACATTATTCACAAAATGTTTTTCTAAGAACGGGTAAAACAGTGTTTATATATAAATAACTAGATATAGTCACAAGGTGTCATTTCATATCCCTATGAACTCTTGTATTTCGTTTCGGCAAGGCTTCATTACAGGGAAACAGGCTCGTTGAATATACATATTCAAAACAAAGTAAAATATCCCGATGGATGACACTTACTCAGTTAAATACTACTGAGCAGGTCACAACCATATGTGAACGTTTGTCCTTATAGATAATGACATATTCATTATTATTTTGGACAAATATTGCTGTATTATTAAAATACACAATGGTTAGCTAACATGTTAGTGCTTTATGATATTGTGATACAGCCGAGTATTATTACTATGGTTTTCAAACACGTAGAAAGGAGTGAATGCGCATAATTAAATTTAAATACTGATGTATACATTATGTAAATATGTTGATTTAAAATCAATACTTTTGACATCTAAAATTACTGTACTGTTGTTCTATATGCATCATTGTTTATATATGCTCTCCTATAAATGATGCTCTCCTATAAATGGAGGAAAGGAAATAAGGATTATTATTAGCTTTTGAATACAAAACTTATCTGGTATTTCTTAATTGTTTTTAGACCAAAAATCAGACCACAACACAATAAATATACAACATTTTGTAATGTGTTATTATGTGTACTGGTCACAAATGCTTTATTGGGTGGGCCTCATAATCTGAAGAAAAACTGAATATCACACTTTGCTCATGAAATTGTATGGCTAACAGTGACTTACAGTTACCTATAGAAATCCCCCCCACCCCCCAAATACAATAGCCTCGAAATATGTCCTTAATAAAACCATGTGTGATGTTTGCAAGCACACCTAAAAATGAATGGCCACCCTTTTTGTAATATTATCAATTAACTAATTTAACTCTTAAACATCTTAAACATCACTGAGTTCCGTCGGTGTGTTCTTGGGCAAGACACTTTACCTTAGCCTCGTCCGTCGGATGGGGACGTAAACCGGGCGGTCCCGTGTATCGGTCTATCCTCCGAGCACGTTAAAGAACCATGGAATCTATTCGATAATAAGAGTAGGGCAGGTTCCCGGATTCCTATGTATCCTTCCCCTCTCTCTGGGGCGGCTCTAAATATCCTTTACTGTGTTGATGAGCCGTTAAACAACATTCAATTCAATTCAATTCTTAAACATCATATGAACATTTCTTGATAGTCCCGGAAAAACATATATTTAAATCCGCTACTAAGTTGTATGTAAAAATAAGTATTATTTGCATGACGTAGATACTACTTTTACCACTGCGTGACTGCACGGGGAAAATATAAGTTTTCTCACTTCGAGATGAAAATAAATTCTATATATACGACAAACCAACAAATATTCTATTTATTAAATACTTTTTATCATGCAACGCTACCAAACTGTTTCAAACAGAAAATACTTTTCGTTCCGACAGTTCCCCTTTAACGTATTCGCCGATAAATACAGTAACAGCGCGTGAGGCGATTTACAAATATTTAGTACGCATAGAATATAGTTCTAAACTTTGACACGAATTATGACTGTTATAAGCAAATGTAGAAAAAAAGTAGTTCCATTATTTCTGGCAGTGAGGATATAAGTTCTTATATTCTCACTGAAAATATAAACAATGAGAATATAAGGTTTATTCTAACCATACAATCCACTATTTCACTAGGAAGTATAAAATAAAATCTTATTGTCGCTTTTCACAGATATTGCAATGTGAATTGTAAATAGCTATTATTGTGTAGTGATTTCGATTTAAATAAACATAAACATGTTCATGAAACATGTTCATGAAACAAAACATGGCCGGATAACTTTAAGCTTACATCTCAGTTTACCTTTGTCGGATCACACTGGGTCATTTGATTTATACCGTTATCTCTCCATGTTATACAGTGCTTGACGAACACATTTTGAGGTCATGTAAATAAAACCGTTTACCGTTGAATTGATTAAGTTCACCTGTAGTTACCCCGAGGTCTAATCTTTTCTCTCGTAAGGTCCTACATCAGCTGAGATTTCAAGGTTGACTATAGTACAAGGAGATGAGAGTTCGTTTGTTTATTTTATATCGTTTTTTAGCACATGCTATGCCATATATGACGATCGATTTTTTGTGATAGAGGTAGGTAGGCCTTCACATTTTTCCTGGGTAGAACAAGTACCGTGTACCTCCGTAAGATTCGACACTTTCTCACTTGACAAACCAAAAGCTCCTGGTTGGAATCGAACCCGCAACGGTGTGAGCAATGAGCGAGCGAGCGAGTGATTGAATGGTGTTTACGCACGTCGACACATAATAGGTCATAGGGCCTATATATTGTGCGCAAAAACTGATGAAAATGAAACAAAATGAAATAGTAAGTTATTAAAAATTAATGTAAAATTATAGAGAACTGTAACTAACTTGTAGTTCAGTTAATTTGCAGTTGGTGTTATTAATAGTATGGTGTTCAATATAATGCATATATTGTAACATATTATTAAATAATCGTGCCTATGGCAAGCCAAAGTGGTTTTTATTCGTTAATTTCCGTTAACGAAAATAGAATTCCCGTTAACGGAAATGCACTTTCAGATAGATTTTATTCCGATATCGAAAAATTTCCGATATCGAAAATTGCATTTCCGATATCGAAAATGTATATTCCGTTAACGGGAATTGTATTTCCGATATCGAAAATAGGGTTTTTTATTTTCCGTTAACGGAATTGTGTGTTTCCGATATCGGAAATTGGTCATAGAAAATAAATGCTGCCTGAGGCGGAAGCTCTCCTAGCGAATAATTTGGCGGTAAATAGCGAAGCCATGGCACAAAGCATGGAAAAGGCCGGCAATACTGTACTTCGTGCTCTAGAAAAAGCATCTATGCAGCAAGATGCAGACGACTTCGTGCAAGACGTGCGGAGAAACTTCCGGAGAAGCCCAAGGACAATCCGCATATTAAATTATTATTTTAATTATCCTATCTCAGATTTTTTGAAATATCTGAAATGAAATGATTAGTTTTTACCGCCGTTGATCTTAATCGGATATTATAGGTTTATTATTATAATCGGGTATTGGTGTATTGTGATTAGTTGCTTCGTCATCACCTGAGGCGCGGTAGCTCAGTTGGTAGAGTGTTGGACCGAGGCAAACACATTCGATGATATGCCCATCTCCACATCGTCATAGGGTTGCAACTGTCTATTACGCCCATCTGTATACATCTGACCAATACGTTTATTTGGGTTCACATCTTACAACAAAAACGTTCATATGTAAGTAGCGCGCCTACAGATTGTCCCCCTGAGAAATTGTTGTAAAATTGAGCGTCTACTGAGAGAGAAATTGATAAAATAATTCTATATAAAATAGCAGGTCGGAAGCCCCCAACGAACGAACTAGATGCTGATGGTCAGAAATACTTTAATAAAAAAAAGAGTATGTTCACGTGCTTCCGTTTTCAAATTTGTTTCTGCACAAACGGTCAAGACGTTTGTACTTGCAATCAAGCGTCGAAGATGATCAAGACTACGAAACTGCCATTATAACACCGCCTGGAGATTTCACAAGTGCTGTGTTTCCTGGCTCCCCATTCATTCGGATGAAATTTCAAACTGAGACAACTTCATAAACAGGCCACCACTATGAACGCACACACCGTGCCATTCCGGTAGGGGTTACTACTAAAGTACCATGAGCATTCCAAAGAATGGTACACTCACGCACGAAAGCCGGCAGACATATTCTTACGAACGCATGCACGCTGGCACACACGCACGACTGTTTAACTTGTAATTACCTTACAGAAGTTGGCTGATTTTGGGTTCACATCTATAGTGGCAAGATAGTCCGGTCTTTTGTCTCTTTCCTCTGGCGGAATGATGCAGGGAATGTAGACCAGCTCCTCGCGGGGGCCCTTCTCCATAGCCTCAAGAGGCGTTGCATATCCGGGGCCAGTACCACAGCAAGCTGTAAACAGTTTAAATCAACATAACCCACAGTACCGAATATAGAAACTCCAATTGTATTAATAGATTTCCTCCTTCATATATCAGGAACACGATATGTAAAATCTCAGTTCATTCAAATATATTGACAGAATCATCGCATTTCGGAAATTTGTAAAAAAAAAAATTATAGGTGTCAACATTTCGAAAAAGCGTAAATACCAATGTTCGTGGTAAAGATAATAGTAACATGCTTATTTGCCGCTCTAACATCTTCACGGACTATTTGTCGGCCATTTTAAAAAAAATATCCACAATGGATGGGATATGTTCAAGTGCAATTATTTTTCAAACAAATGCATATTTTAGGCATGAGGAAATGTCAGCCTTATAGTACATGTCAGTAATTCAACAATATTTGTGCGAACATAATATCAGAAAGAATGCTTATTTGGCAGAAAGTGTGCCCTTTATGTCTGAAAAGTTCCGTACAATTTTACTCTTTTTATGTGAAATAAACTGGTCCATAGAATAGTCCATTTATCCAGCGATGGCAGACGAGACATCATTTCTAAATAAAATGCACAGTTTTATCTTATATTGCGCATGTCTAAACTATGCATTTGGTTGAACATTTCACTTTTCAATACCTCATCCATTTTGGATCTTTTTTTTTTAGATAAAGATGGCCGACCAATAGTCCTTAAACAGGTGTTTCTGAATAATTCGAAATTGTATTGTAAAACAGATAAGAGCTAACTTATTTTTTTTTAAAGAGGGTGAATCAGACGTTGGGGCGATGTATTTGAACAATTCTAAAAACACAACAATCCTGGTGTATATTATAAAGCCTTTGAAATCAGAAAATCAACTGTGTATAGGTACTGTAAATGCATTTACAATAGCCGTTTTTTTTGCTTTTATTTTAAATGTGCATGTTTACGTTAAAAGTGTATGTTTCGTTTATTACTAGATATATGTAAATGTGTGTGTTAGTAGCGTTTCATTTTAACGAGGGCTGGCGTGCCGCAGTCGGTAGCGCTGCAGATTTGTAACCGGAGGCCCCGGTTTCAATCCTCCGTGGTGTTACTGAGTTTCGTCGGTGTGTTTTTGGGCAAGACACTTTCCCTTAGCCTCGTCCGTCGGATGTGGACGTAAACCGGGCGGTCCCGTGTATTGGTTTATCCTTCGAGCGCGTTAAAGAACCATAGGAATGTTTTCGATAATAAGAGTAGGGCAGGTTCCCGGATTCCTATGTATCCTTCCCCTCTCTCTGGGGCGGCTCTAAAAAATCTATACTGTTTTGATGAGCCGTTAAACAACATTCAGTTCAATTCATTTTTACGTTAGTTAAATGTAATTTTATATTTAGATCAATATAAATATGTTTATGACCAGATAAGCGATTCAATGTAATGCTTTATTCACCTTCTCTGCATATTTGCGGTGAAAACAAAAATCAACTACAACATTAACTGATAAAGTATTATGTGTTACCTTATACATATGAATACGTTTCTGACCATTTTAGCAGTTGGTGTTGGTTTAATTTTGTTTATATATTTCACTATCGCTGTCAAGTTTAAATGTATTTGTTGTATCCTCACGAGTCTTAATTATGAACCATTGGAATTATCTGAATAAATTATTTATGTATTACATGTATTAAGCTATATTTAACACCATAATGATCATACTAGAAGTAACATGTATTAACATATACCTCCAAAAATCTCGGAACTGTACACTTCCGGTTATCGTGCACGCCGACATTTTTAATCAATTACTCAAATTCTTTTCCTATATGTGAATTTGAACTACATCATTGTTAGTGCCTAGCTTTGTTGAATTTTGTTTTTAAACAAACTTCGTTTTTATTATTTAACTGAATATATATTAAACTAAACGCCATACAACGCTTTTAGTTTAGTTTTAAACTTATTTATTTTACATCGATTGTAAAGAAAGCTCTATGCACTGGGTTTAAACACTCCCGATGTCCTCTTAGGTAGAACCAGTACTAAGCAAATGCAGATACAACACTTTTATTTTGCAGAAAATATTTTTCTTCAGTCAAGGTCTAGAAAATATTAATTTTCTGAAAAATTCTGGAGGCAGGCCCGTTTAAATGTTTATACTGCGCACTAATTTATGACACATCACGAAATATTCAATGTCTATAACGGGGTCATTTTAAAGGTCATTGAACTTATAAAAACACAGCTGCAAAGATTGGGTCAACATATAGACTGACAATATGCATCTAATCTTTTGAAGAGTGCAACTAAAATAGACTGCCTGTCAGTACATGACATAATAATTATATAATTGTAAAATTTGGTAGTTACACAGTTATAAGTAAAGAAGTCAAATGAGTTTTAAAGAAGTCAATGAGTTGTAAAGAAGTCAAATGAATCACTGCTGGGTTTCCATTATACAACTCTAACCTATGCTAGAAATGTGAAATACCTTAATACTATAAGCTATGCTAGAAATGCCAAGTTCCTTTATACATCTATAACCTATGCTAGAAATGTGAAGTACTTTAATACTCTAACCTATGCTAGTCATGACAAGTTCATTTATACAACTCTAACCTATGCTAGAAATGTGAAGTACCTTAATACTCTAACCTATGCTAGAAATGCCAAGTTCCTTTATACAACTCTAACCTATGCTAGAAATGTGAAGTACCTGAATACTATAAGCCATGCTAGAAATGCCAAGTTCATTTATACAACTCTAACCTATGCTATAAATGTGAAGTACCTTAATACTCTAACCTATATTAGAAATGCTAAGTTCCTTTATACAACTCTAACCTATGCTAGACATGTCAAGTACATTTATACTCTAACATATGCTAGAAATGTCAAGTTTCATTTTGCAACTCTAACCTATGCCATAAATGTCAAGTTCCAATATGCAACTCTAACATATGCCATAAATGTCAGTTCCATTATGCAACTCTTACCTATGCCATAAAAGTCAAGTTCCATATTGCAACTCTAACCTTTGCCATAATGTCAAATTCCATTATGCAACTCCAACCTATGCTAGAAACGTCAAGTTCCATTATACAAGTCTAACCTTTGCTAGAAATGTCAAGTTCCATTATGCAACTCCAACCTATGCTAGAAATGTCAAGTTCCATTATGCAACTCCAACCTATGCTAGAAATGTCAAGTTCCATTATGCAACTCCAACCTATGCTAGAAATGTCAAGTTCCATTATGCAACTCCAACCTATGCTAGAAATGTCAGTTCCATTATGCAACTCCAACCTATGCTAGAAATGTCAAGTTCCACTATGCAACTCTAACATATGCCATAAATGTCAGTTCCATTATGCAACTTTAACCTATGCCATACAAGTCAAGTTCCATGTTGCAACTCTAACCTTTGCCATACATGTCAAGTTCCATTATGCAACTCCAACCTATGCTAGAAATGTCAAGTTCCATTTTGCATCTCTAACTTATACTAGAAATGTCAAGTTGACCTGCATGTTTATTAGTTAAGGATTATGTCCCCCTTTGTGTAATCCTATTGAGATTGCGTTTGAATAAAATAATATAACTCAAATAATCTTGAATATGTTTTACATGAAACGTCCAGTTTAATATGTTTACACATTTATCTAGGCAGTGCTACCCTGGAATTATAAATATATACTTGATATATATGTGAATTAGTCAAAACACACATGACCTTGAGTATGACATAAGCTGAGTATGGATCAATACACACTTTTATCACGCTTGTATTTATTATTCAAGCATAGCACGGTCTAGATAAAAGTGTAAACATGTTAAACTGCAAGTTACATGTAAACATATTCAGGATTATTTTGCTTATTATTTTTTTGTTTTGTTAAGGCATTTTCAATAGGATTCCACAAAAGGGGACCTGTTTCAATGAAGAAGAGTGTGTTTTTTAGAACTTAAATATTAGATAGAATAGCCCTACAATCTACACAGGAAAAATATCTAGGCATGAAATTCGTATACTTTACATATGTGATACGTGTATATTCCACATATGTATTTCATATGAAAGTAACACATATGTAATACATATTAAAATATTTTTTTACTAAAAAATATTAAAACTTAAACTGGTTGTTAAACCATTTTCTACAATATTATACCTTTTTTTTTTTTAAATACTTTATGTATTTTATGCATAATAGTTTCATATGAAATATATATGTATACATTTCATATGTGGCACATGTGTATTATTTTAAACTGAAAAATTTACAGATGTGGCACCTGTGCAAATAATATGATGTATACATGGAAGACGCAAATAATAAGAAAGTACACATATGTGGCACATGAATAATCATACACGCGCTATGTCACTGTTATTAATACATGTGAAGAATCATACACGCGCTATGTCACTGTTATTAATACATGTGAAGAATCATACACGCGCTATGTCACTGTTATTAATACATGTGAAGAATCATACACG
Source organism: Cyrtodaria siliqua (assembly GCA_037043455.1). NCBI lineage: Eukaryota > Metazoa > Mollusca > Bivalvia > Adapedonta > Hiatellidae > Cyrtodaria > Cyrtodaria siliqua. The sequence continues at coordinate 19,125 of JAWPHD010014309.1, read as the reverse complement.
CGCTATGTCACTGTTATTAATACATGTGAAGAATCATACACGTGCTATTTGTTTTTAATACATGAGAAGAATCATACACGCGCTATGTGTTATCGTAGCTATGGTCACTGAAAATTCTCTTTGTAATAGCACGAGTGTAAATCGTTTAATTGAAAATAACACCCGTCAGAATAACAGTTAAAATAATTCTTATAATAACAAGTTGGAGTACGGCAGGGAGCTGAAAAGGACATGCTACAAAACAAACAGAGTATGGTTTCATCTCGTAGGTTAATTTAAACACCTCGTTGTAGCCCGTCTCGATGTTTTAATTAACCAACTCGATGAAACCATACTCTATCTGTTACTTAATATGAAGAAGCATACACGCTCTATGTCACTATTATTCAGCTGCCGAAGGCAGACCTTACCTATAAGCGTTTATTTATCCTCGCTGTATTGCACTAAGCATTTTAGCGAGCAGACCTAGGTTTAAAGTCTCATCCGAAGGACTGGTAAGGTAGGAAATACTTTTGAAATATTTCGATAATTAACCCAAATTCGGTCCTGGCTGGGATTGAACGCGCGATCCCTGGGTTACTAAGCCGCAATGCTAACCATTACACACCATGGCGCTACCGAAGGCAGATGACCCTTATACAGCTTTTATATCTGTCTATGGTTAACAGACTGTGACTCATGTAAGTGTCGATAAGCATGCTTTACAACTTGAATTCCTAGAGAACTCGTCTGAAAAACTTGAATGGTATAAACACACATTTTGTAATGTTGAAAGGTTACCATTTCACTTGCTAAAATAACGTTTTCGTAAACCAGTCTAATGAATGTAGCATGTTTTTTAGCAACGAAACATTCACAAGCCTCGTCGTGTTAGTGCCGAGTAAGGTACGGTTCAAGACTGCTGATTTCCTTCTTTCTTTTTTTCCCCTTTTTTTTTAAATTTCAATTATTATGGTTTTCATTATTGCTAATGGTATGGTAGCAACAGTTCCTTTACATATTTCACTTTGAAAACGCAATCTTATAATTACACATGGTAACAGTGAACAGGAGTTCTTCTACAAGGGTAAATTGTAATCAATATGTAAGGCATGTCAAGGTACTTCAACAGAAAGAAGCGAGGTCGCCGACATTGATTTAAAACTCTTGGTAGGAAGAACTGATGGTAAAAGTCGGGAAGAATGTAAGAAAAAACGGTCGTGGCGTGTTTATGTCTCCGTGACAACATTTATGTTTTTCAATATTGTTTTAACGCTTGATATATTATTATGTTAACTTCTTGTCTCTCGGCAGCTATTTTACGCTTGCGTAAAACCTTGCTTATTAACGTATGTGAAGAAGCATACACGTGCTTTGTGTTATTCATATATAGGATAAAAGCATGTTCCAAATTATGACTAATACTGACTGTCATGAATATGATGTCGTCAAATATAAACGTGTGTTAATTTAATATTATCATGCTCGCATTCCCCACTACCCGACACAATACTTTCACGAGTAATTATTTTTTTAAAAGTTACACAAGTAAAACAATACATTTAAGAAAATAAATCAAAAGCAAATCTGCTTACCCATTGTGCAAGTTGTATCCTGCGCAAGTTTTATTCGTCTGAGGTTTAAATTTGCGAACGTCAGGCACTGTCCTAGATAAAACTTATACAAGGCTATCAATGGGTTTGTCGATATCTGAAATAGTGCGTTAGTTGTGCAATTGTAGTTTGAGTTGCCAATTGTTTAAAGCTATTTTAAGCTGTGTTTTGTTATCAGTCGATCGACATTTGTAACAATTTCTCGTATTGATCTAGAACTAGGCATGTTTTAATTTTCCGAATACATCTAAACTATACATGTACACGATCAGATATATGTTATCAGTCTCGCGGCTTGTCAAGTCATAACACAACTAACGAAACGTCTCGACTCGATTACAACCCGTGTTGAGACCTTCTAAATTGAGGCCAATTATGTGTTGTTCTTTGAACCGCAGTAAGTACTTTACTTTTAAGAAAAAATGTTAACTTTTAAGCTAACATGTTTGTTGATACAATTGTAGTTACAAGGTAATTGTAATCAATATGTAAGGCATGTCAAGGTATTTGAACAGAAAGAAGCGAGGTCGCCCACACTGATTTAAAATGCTTGGTATGAAGAACTGATGGTAAAAATCGGAAGGAATGTTACAAAAAACGGTCGTGGCGTGTTTATGTCTCCGTGACATTTATTTTTTTCAATATTGTTTTAACACCCGTGAGTTGATATATTATTATGTTAACTTCTTGTCTCTCGGAAGCTATTTTACGCTTGCGTAAAACCTTGCTTGTATATATTTATATACATAGGTTCAGTCACCTTCTGTGCATAGTTGCGATGAAAGCAACAACAAAATAGGCATTTGTATAGATATATAGATAGATAGATATTTTATTCAAACATAAGGCATTACGCCCAACAGTTCACATGCAAATAGTACATACATATAAACATGTATATGAAATACACACAATATTTTCCAGTTAATGACAATTTGTCTAATTTCATAGGTGAGTTTCAAGATCATCTGTATATGTTACTAGTTAAAAAGTATTTGACAACTATTAAGTATCTAAGTGTTTAATATATATTTTTAAATTAATATTCCTAAGTACTGATCAGAACACATTTATATCTGTGGACAAAAATGGAGAAAAGTGATATTTATTTATAAAACATGTCGTCTCTTCTTTTAAAACTTTTACAAATGAAAACGGACAGTTTCTTTAATAAACTCTTGTTTTCTGTTGTCATAAGTCCAATAAATTTTGGTATGTTTGGCCGTTTCCAAAAATATTTGTTAACATATTCTTTTCTTATATCTTGATATAGTGAACACTCCAATACAAAGTGAAATTCGTCTTCTAGTATATTACATAGCTGGCATTTTCTTTCGGATCTTGGTGTTTTATTTGGTCTATGCCATCGACCAGTTTCTATATCTAACATGTGACTAGAGACTCTTAGTTTTGTAAAAAAAGCTCTAAATTTCTTTATATTTAGTACATCTAGATAATACTTAAACCTGAAATCTGATATTATTCTGTATGTACTAGCTCTAGTGGAATCCGATAATTCAGCATTCCAATTTTGTATAAACATATCTTTAATTCGTTGTTTAAATATATTAATGAAATACGTTATGTTTTCTACTCCTTGAGAATACCAAACTTCATTAAATCCTGTTCGTTCTAATAACCCTTTAACTTGAGATGCCCAGTTTAATTTATTTGGGTTTACGATCAGATCATCTAACATAACATTATACATATTTTTTATATATTTGCGATCACTCGTACGTGTAATTTTTAACCAGAACCGGATAATATAGGCCATACGTTGAATTTTTAAAGGGACTCTCCCGAGTTCTCCATATATGAAATTGTTTTGAGTTTGTGTTTTAACACATAAAAGTTGTTTACAAAATTGAAGGTGTACTTTCTCTAACTTTTCCGCATTTGAGAATCCCCATATCTCTGCGCCATAATTTAATATTGGCAAAATGAGTTTGTCAAAAATGTCTAAAGTGTGACTGACCGATAAGTCAGTAAATTGATTTATATACGACTTCATTTTGAAGATTGCCTTTAATGCCTGGCCACTTAATGATTCGAACGTTTTATCAAAAGAACCGCCTGTGGTAAAGACAATTCCCAAATAGGTAAACTTATTTACAATTTCAATTACAGTATTATTATATGTGAACAATGGGTTCCTTTTTATCTGACCGCCTTTTTTAAAAAGCATGACTTTCGTTTTATTTTCATTTACGACCAATTTCCATTTCTGGCAATAACTGTACAGTATATCTAACCCATCTTGTAGCCCCTTTTCAGTATCCGAAAATATCACTATGTCATCAGCGTATAATAGTAACAGCAACTTTAACATTCCAGTATCGATACCTTTAAAACCATTTAGTGTAAAATATTCTTCTAAATCATTTACATACATAGAAAATATAAAAGGTGACAAACAATCGCCCTGCGGCGCTCCAAGAAAACAGCTAAAACTGTCACTAAGCTGGTTTTGATACTTTACTCTTGATTTTATGTTCGTATACAATGATTTAATAATATTAAGGATTTCACCTCTCACTCCATATTGCATAAGTTTATAGAATATGTTTTGTCTAACCAACAAATCAAAAGCTTTAGTGAAATCTATGAAAGTTACATATAACTTTTTTTTTTCATTCAATATATGATTTATCAAACCATGGAGAACGAATAGGTTATCAATAGTTCCCATATGTTTTCGAAAACCAGCCTGTGCTTCAGTATAAATATAATAATCCTCAGCCCATGTAGTTAACCTGTTGTTTAAAATTCTTGTGAATAATTTACCGAATGTACTCAGTAATGTTATCCCTCTATAGTTTTCTGGTTGGTTTATATCTCCTTTTTTAAAAAGTGGTACAATATAGCCTTCCGTCCAGTGAGAAGGGAAATAACCCATATCAAAAATCTTATTAAAAACGTTCGCTAAGTATGAATCTAAATACATGCAACCATATTTGAACATTTCATTTATGACATAATCCGATCCGCCTGAGCGGTTGTTGTTTAACTCTTTACAAGCTTTATGAATTTCTGCTTGACTGATTTCAATATTAAGTTCGTCAAACATTATTTGTAGTTCATTGTTTAACATTCTATTATTAAAATATAAAATATCATCATCTGGTTGAAAAAATACAGATTCTGGATCGTTTATTGATTTGAAATAATTTGCAAATTGAGAGGTCGTTATATTTGATTTTGGCACTCCAGTGCTCGCCGTTTTCAGGAGTTTCCAATATTCCTTTGCATTTTTATATCTCTGTGACTCTAATTTCTGAGTTTTTTGTTTACTAAAACTTGTTTTCTTATTTCTAATGATTGTTTTATAATGAGACCTAGACTGAGTCATAGCTTGTCTGTTTTCTGTACAGTCAGATTTTCTATAATTATTTAAATTCTTATAAAATTGATTCCTACTTTCTTTGCATTCATTATCAAACCATGGCTGATTTTTCATTTTTGGTTTATGTGTAACATTATTATTAACCTTTTTCCTACAGATTGGGTCACACACCTTTTCTATCATGTTATAAAAACAAGAAAGATTTGATTCAAGCTCGTCATGGGTTTCAATATTCCGTAAGTTCTCTGACAAATCTTCTAGTTCTAACTGAAAATCGTTTCCACCCACTGACGTTTTAAACTGTTCATATGTATCATGTCCCCATTTATAACAATAATCAATAGAATCCAAATGTTCAGTTGGAAGTATATCAGGCTGACATTTGTTTAATACAGCATTGTTTTTCAAAGAAAATGTAATAGCACAGTGATCATAAAGTATATTCGGTTCATGTACTCTGAAGCTAGTAAAACATGGCAACAAAACAGGGTTACATATAACATAATCTACCACGCTACAACCAGCGTCCTTTACACAAGTAAAATTACCTAAATATTTATCCTCTCCGACCCTGCCATTCATAATTCTAAGCCCAGTGGATTTACAAAAATTTAAAAGTAACTTTCCACTTTCGTTCACTTTAAAGTCTTTCGAAATTCTTTCATAAATTTGATCTTCAACATAATCTTCCGGCATAAAATCTATATTATGCAAGAACTCGTTTTCAACATAATCCTTCAGTTGTCCTACTCTACTATTTAAGTCCCCCGATATTATAAAATAGCATTGGTTATAAATATGATTGAAAGACAATATATCCTCTAAAATGCATTCAAATAGGTTTTGTTCAACAAAATGTTCACGGCTGCTGCCAGCAGGGATGATATAAGTCAAACATAAGATCACATCTTGATCAAGATTAAAAACACGCTTATCAATTTTTAGCCATATAACACTGTCGTAAGCAGTTTTCAATAAAGTAACGCACGAGCTAATAGTATCAGCTATATAAACTATTAGGCCTCCGCTATCGCGTCTGGCATTTTTGTGATTTAATTTTCTGTTTAGAACAAAATGTGAAAATCCCTGGGGTTACGTTATAATCACAACTGTCATTTAACCACGTTTCTGTAAAAAGCAATATATCATGAGAATTAAAGAGGTCGATTAGCTCATTTGATAACAGTTTATTATAGGATTTACCAACTAGTCCTTGAATGTTAAGTACTATGGCTGCAGGCGGTGGTCACACCCGGTACTGAGGTCTGTGAAGTTTGTTTTCTACCGTTAGGATTTTAAGCTAGTGTAGACGAACTGGGTATTGGTGACGCTTACTGTTTTTTTCCATATTGACTGGCTATACTCTAACGTCTCAAAATATACCAGATTTGTTCTTGCAAAATTGCTTTTGTGAATTTATTTAACTGATTAACAAGTGGTAACTTTTCATTGACGGTGAGCATATATTTCACTATCGTTGTCAAGTTTATATGTATTTGTTGTATCCTCAGGTGTGTAAATACTGTCAAGTTTATATGTATTTGTTGAATCCTCACGTGTGTAAATACTGTCAAGTTTATATGTATTTGTTGAATCCTCACGGGTGTAAATACTGTCAAGTTTATATGTATTTGTTGAATCCTCACGTGTGTAAATACTGTCAAGTTTATATGTATTTGTTGAATCCTCACGTGTGTAAATACTGTCAAGTTTATATGTATTTGTTGAATCCTCACGTGTGTAAATACTGTCAAGTTTATATGTATTTGTTGAATCCTCACGTGTGTAAATACTGTCAAGTTTATATGTATTTGTTGTATCCTCACGTGTGTAAATACTGTCAAGTTTACATGTATTTGTTGAATCCTCACGTGTGTAAATACTGTAAAGTTTATATGTATTTGTTGAATCCTCACGGGTGTAAATACTGTCAAGTTTATATGTATTTGTTGTATCCTCACGTGTGTAAATACTGTCAAGTTTATATGTATTTGTTGTATCCTCACGTGTGTAAATACTGTCAAGTTTATATGTATTTGTTGAATCCTCACGGGTGTAAATACTGTCAAGTTTATATGTATTTGTTGTATCCTCACGTGTGTAAATACTGTCAAGTTTATATGTATTTGCTGTATCCTCACGTGTGTAAATACTGTCAAGTTTATATGTATTTGTTGAATCCTCACGTGTGTAAATACTGTCAAGTTTATATGTATTTGTTGAATCCTCACGGGTGTTTATGACACATTATGGATTTGTCTGGGCTAAAGCTCAATGACGTCATATACTACATGTTTAAACCTCTCACTAGACCTGTACACCTAACTACGATAACGACTAGGACATCAGACTAAATACTAAGCACGTGAAAATGTTGGGGCTGATCTCAAAGTTGTATAACTACCTGTTTTAGTAGGCTCACAGGGGTTTGTGTAGAAAAAAAGGCAATACAAAATCAAATAAAAAACCCAAACATGTTATTTATATTTCTGTTAATATATATAATATATATACGTCATAGCATAGACCTTTGTGACTATTGTTTCTTAATTCGTTTCTTAATTCAGTCTTCGATGCAACCACCCAGACTCGGCTGGAGTTTTAAAGGGCCTTGCCTGAATAACTGATCACTAAAAACGGTTTGAGAGTAGGGTACACATCAGATGCAGATCCAAGATTTTGATTTGCATAATTGTGGGAGGGGCGGGGGCGTGGGGAGCGGAGGATCCTTCGAAATAAAACGTTTTTCTACCTGACGTTTAGCGAACCCTGTTGTATTTTTCCAGAATAATTTTATGTTAAATCCAATGATGACTAACATTAGAAATGGCGCCCTATCCCACCACCCCTCCCCCTCCCCCCATGTAATACGGCATGTATAGTTTATACTTGTGGGATTTTAGAGGATCGGTTCGCAGGTTCTGCCCTATCACTGAATCCGCCTTAGTACATGATAAATACACTTTTATCCCCTATGTCTTGTTCTGAAATTAACGCCGAAGCAGGGATAGTGAAGACGCTGCGTCTAAAACTGTCTCGCCTCTCACTCCTGCGGGTTCGAATCCCACTGGGAGCTCGAATTGTCAAGTGAGAAAATGTCAATTTTTAAAGGGCTTCTTGTGGTGTGGAACAAAATTGTTTTTTTCTAATTTAGATGGTCTAAATATAATGCATGAATCTAAATTTACCCTATATTTATAAGAATATTCATTGCGGGACAGCGATGTGTGCAATCCTGTGTTACGCATCAGGAAATATTTAAAGAGACAAACGGCAATGCTTGGTGTTTCTTTTTTAAGTCGCGACATTCTGTTATTTTTTTACACATTACAATGGTGCAAATAAATTGCTTAACATATTCCTAACTGTTGATTATATTGCACCAATACATGTATTGAAACCTATGGTGGTTCTGTGAACACAAATTGTACTAACTTTTTTTTCAATATCTGAATTTAAATGCAAAACCCAACGGTTGAAAAACTGAATGATCGTGCAGCACGTGCGCTTATCGCCTTGAATGCAGACTAGAACAATTGAATTTATCAGTACATCGAAATGGATGAGGCCGCCACTATTTAAGATTAGTTTTTGTCTCGCCTTTTCGAAGAAAAAAAAGAGACATAGGTGTTGCTTTTCCGGCGGCGGCGGCGGCGGCGGCGTCGTCAACATTCAAGTTTTGCGTTTAGGTCATTTTCTCACAAACTGTATGCACTAGACCGTCCAAACTTTGCTTATGGTTGTATCTTTGGTGGTACATCGCAGCGTTACAAAGCAAATGTGGAAGTGACCTTGACCCTCCAAGCAAGGGCAGATAACTTAATACATTTTAGGTTCAACTTTTGCGTTTAGGTCACTTTTTCACAAACTGTATAATTATGACGTCGCGCACAATGTTGGGTAACGTTTTGTAACGTCGAAAGAACGTCGATTAACAACGTCACGTTAATAACTTGTATTTCATATTTATGCATTACGTTTCCATCAGTGTAGTGTGTCTATGATGTTTAAATGTTAACGGAAAAACGGTACAGTAGGCCTTTCAATAAATAATTTCGATCTAAACTGTTTGCTGTTTAGGTGGATCCCCATAAGTAATGTTCTTGCTAACAGTAACAACACATTTTGGAGTGGGTCAAAACTTATAAAACACAATGGATATACCGGTAAATGCTTGAACTTTAAGCATGTCAAGTAGATTCCTAGTTTTATTATTTATTTACATTTCTAAGTATGCAATTCAGACTTGTAAAATGTTGTCTACATAACATATACGTATGGCGTATAAATAAATGAACCGCATCGTCATGATCATGCGGTAATTGTCGTTAAAGCATTTGATCTCTGTGTATGATCATAATATAAGTATAAATTCCAGAGTAATCATATACTGGAAAAAACTCTCCTATGAAGCGAATCACTAATCGTTAAAGTACCGTCAATATCAATGTCTACTTCAGAGTTAATGTATAACACAGAATAAGATGGAACCAGGCACGGAAGTCTCCTGATAAGCCTCAAGTGAAGAGGACTCTTTTCTATACGATCGAAGTATAAGCCACCGATAACTTCACCACCAGAATTGTACATCGTTCCCCATGTGTCAGTTGACGGTTTCCTGAGCGTGTATGCTGATGTGCTCGCATGCATTATGAAATATTCACATTCGTCATCTTCCGCCTTAACGGCAATTAGTGAACCTTTTGACACTAGTGTTTTAATATTATCCTCAGGAATTTCAACATCGTCCGTTGTTTCTTCGACGTCGCCGCATACCATATTGCTATTTTCTTTTATCATGTTTACAATAGACGTTGCACCGATTTGACTAATGTTTAAACACTTTTCATACGTTCCAGTCATACAATTTGTACAATAATAGCACGACAAACTCCGAATGTGTAATTCACCATCTTTGTTTGGTTTGGCTTGATGAATTTTCCTATTCTCCTTGACGGGACGGAAGTTGCGATTACGATCACGATTAAAACATTCTAGATATTTCACTATCCGTCTGGCACATTTCGCTTTGTCTCTTGTCTGACTCAAATTACCACTGGCAAACTCGTATACGTCGCGGGCATTTTAGATAATATGTGATCCTCTTAATACGGCTAGGTCAGTTTGTCTCTTTAGATATCCTCCAGCAGCGTCATGGGGGCCCCGGGCATGCGATATTGCAATATTTCGTATGTGTCGTGCTCGGCCGTTTCCAAAGGTCCATTATCATACTCTTTTTTTTATAGCACAGTGGCGTTGCTTGTGCAGTGTGGCGGCAGTAAAACGTCTCCCCGCGCTTGCAATCAGTACTGTTATTCATTCGATCTTTGGAGATCGCTGAGCCCGATACTTATAGTTAGTTATCGGTGGTACATTTTCAATTTATTTTGTTTTCTTACTTAATTTTTGATTCGGTGGTTCCACTACTCCGGCCGATAAAAGGCTCTGGGTATTGTTTAACCACTCATAGGATATGTTGTCTGCTTTTTATATGCAGGCTTCATAACCGCTGCTCCCAGCTAAATTCCATTATGTTTATTTCGCTCTTCGGGGCATTTCATTTTATTAGATACTGGGACCATACGCCGTACGACATGGGGAATACATTAAAGAAGGATAACTCCATGTCCACCGCCATATGCATGCCATCTCCGGGATGGTTAAAATTTTGTGCTGTTGATTTTATGAATATTGAGTTCTGCTCAACCCGGGACTAGAGGGCGTGAGCGGTAGCTAGCATATTTCACTACCACTCATGAACAGTCTCAATCAAACCGAGATTGCAATATTTCGTATGTGTCGTGCTCGGCCGTTTCCAAAGGTCCATTATCATACTCTTTTTTTGGTAGTTCAATCATTTCCACGTTGCACTCTTTGCATTCTCTATTTAAACAAGATTGTTTATGATGTAGCATATTTGCAGATCGTACATACAGTGAATCATCCACAAGCTCTCCTAACGACTCGTATACCTTCACTTTATTACTTCTATGGTTACTATTTATTTTTTTGCTAAAGATCATGCACGACTTGAACAGCGAGCGCATTTCTACATGGTGCCTACAGCAACAAGTTGCTTTATCTTTGATGGATGCTGCGCGCACAAAATAAGGTTTGCATTTCTCGCTGTCCCAATTTTATGTGTGGATAATCTTGCCTGAACTGCATGAACACCTCTGACTGGGACCTTTCTAAAATGTAGCATGCATGTGACGAGTACACGTTTGGTCCCAATCGAACGCGTTTCACATCATTCTTATTGTTAGTCGGGCGACTATTATCCGTACTCAGCCAATATTCAAACACAATTCGTTTTGTTTCCGAAGACTGATCTAGTCTTTCTTTTAGTGTAATCATATGCAGCCGAGTCTGAATGTAAAAGTTGGATCCTAAGACGTCGCCCTTCGTGTAATGCACTACTTTTTATTCCAAGTTTCTTAGCTAGGTTAGTTGCGCCTTTTCGACGTTTAACATTCTCCCCACTAACTTCTGACTTCAAAATTTTCAAAGTGGTCCTTGCTTCATTGTTTCGTTTCCGTTTTACAGTATGTAATATATCCCCGACATCATCTAATGCAGCCTTCTCCAGGCTATTTTCAAACGAGGCGTGGAACCGTTCTACAGCAGATGAAGTTGACTTCCTTTGGGAATCGACATATGCACGTAACACGACCGCTCGTCTTGTTGGTGTTTTTGGTAGTACTTGCTTTAGTTGTTGTATAGACCTGGAAATATATTACAACATAAATAAACCGAATTGTGACATGATAAAATTTGAGAAACGTGTTTTCCAGATCAGCCTGCGCAGCCCACACAGCCGTGTCGGGTCTACATTTACGGACGTACATCGCCGAGTATCACCGAATCAAGTGCATTGAACGACTACGAAGCAGACGACAAAATAATAAGCATGCACAATTTTATCTATTAAAACTTTAAAGTTGTTACTAGATCTATAAATGTGTTACTACAGGAGTAAATGAGTCCATCTTAAAGCAATCACGTTATGTCTATATGAATACTACATCTATATACATTTAGATATATAACATTCTTAAAGTTAAAATAATTAATTAAAATACATACCGTGATAATTATGTTGCAACAGTGTCGATACCAAAACTGATTTTTTATTAAACATTTGCAATTCTCGTATCTCAGGCACTATATGGTGTGTTTTTTTAAACTACGCAATTTAATATATAGGCATACATTCTATTGAATGGGTCAGAAGGTCAGAAGGTCCTCGTGTAATTTGAATTTAATATGTCAGCTTACCTAATCTTCGCCATTCGGTGAGGAAAACTGTACGTTTCCATATCAACTGTGGTGGTCGCTCTAGTTCGATATGATGCCATGTAATTCTTTCTATTTTGCCGTCTGACTTCGGTTTTAGTTTTCTGTTGTAGGTGTGTGCGCCTGTATTTTTCTTGTTTTACAGCTGCCTTTGACGGGTTTTCATTTTTCTCTCTGGGTACATATATCCGTTTCATTGATTCAGACATTTGTTTATTTCGTTTGTCCTTTTTGTTTTGCACGCTAATACATATTAATTCGCTGACAGAGGCCTGGAAATAAACGTTACATTTAATTAGCAAAATTAAATTAACGTCAAAAATCTCTGAATTTCATGACGTCAAAACTTTAAAAGGTAACAAAATACTGAACATGGATAATTCTTTCAATTTTTATCAAAATAGAAAAAAAATTCTGGATGAAAGTCTTCACGAAAACAATATTCTGAAAATATAATTATAAATTAAAATTTATTAAAATAAATATTTGTTAACACTCCCTAAACATCGATACCCCCCAAAAAAGTGAAAATATTGAATTTGGTAACAAAATACTGAACATGCGCGAACGAATATTTAAATATAGAAACATCGACTTATCGTCAAAAAAATTATATATTTTTGTACAAAATTAAAACAATATTTTTTTATTTAAGTAGATATAAAGAACGTCAACAATTAAATAAATTATGAATGACTTACCATCGTACTTCTTAGATTTCACGCCTTTTTTAGTGAGTGTTACAGTTTTTACGTGTTGCGAATCATCCGCAGCTGTTCAGAGTTCGTGTTGTGCGTTTGTTTTGCGAATATGACGTTGTTCGTGAATGACGTCGGAAACGTGGAACACAATTCCCGCCAAGAATAGACGTCAATTGGCTTAGTTATGTTATTTTAAGCAACACGATCTGGCTTCGGTGTTACACTGTTACACGACGTTTTTGAACAATTACTAATAAATAGGGACATTTTGAGACAAACGTTTACAATATTTTTTACCAGAATATGATAGCATATTTTATTGTGAAAATTTTGATATATAAAACGTCCGTATTGATTTACGTATGCCTGAAATATGACATAAACCGCTATGCGAGGCTTGCGTTTTATACGATGTTCCCAACATTGTGCGTGACAAAGCAAATGTGGAAGTGACCTTGACCCTCCAAGCGAAGGGCAGATAACTTAACAATTTTTAGGTTCAACTTTTGCGTTTAGGTCACTTTTTCATAAACTGTATGCACTAGACCTTTCAAACTTTGCTTATAGTTGTATCTTGGGTGGTACATCCCAACGTGACAAAGCAAATGTGGAAGTGACCTTGACCCTCCAAGCAAAGGGCAGATAACTTAATAATTTTTACCTTCAACTTTTGCGTTTAGGTAACTTTTTCACAAACTGTATGCACTAGACCTTTTAAACTTTGCTTATAGTTATATCTTGAGTGGTACATCTCTACGTGACAAAGCAAATATGGAAGTGACCTTGACCCTCCAAGCAAAGGGCAGATAACCTTATAATTTTTACCTTCAACTTTTGCATTTAGGTCACTTTTTCACAAACTGTATGCACTAAGACTTTTCAAACTTTGCTTATAGTTGTATCTTGGGTGGTACATTGCAATGTGACAAAGCGACATCACCATCCAAGCAAAGGGCAGATAACTGTAATTGTTACATTTACATCACTTTCTCATGAACTATAATTATGCACTAGATGTTTTAAACTTAATTTATAGCTTAATCTTTGGAAGAAAACATATTCTATTTTGACATTGTTGTGTCTTGGGTAGTGTAGTGCAACCTTTTGGATGCATGAATTTCATCTATGACCTTGAACTACTTTTTGGAGCTGATGATTTTTAGCTCTACTGGCCAAGAGCCTTAATTTTTCATCCGATCTTTACCAAACTTTAACAGATTGTTAATATCAATAAAGCTGGCACAAATTCAAAAACCAGCCAGATCGGACCAGTAACAGCGGAGTTATGGCCCTTGATTTAGTTAACAATGCTATATTTTGCCTCGTTAATACGATAGGGCTTTCATTTTTCATCTGATCTTTACTAGATGTTTTGCCTTTTTTTTTTATAATTAGTATATTATTTTTGTTTACATTTTTTTTAATATACATATATATATAAAAAAAAAATTGTTTGAGGTTTTTAATTTTTTTATATATTTTTTTTATTTTTTTAGAATTTGTTGTTTTTATTTAATTTATTCGTTAATTTTGTTTTTAGATTTGTTTTTAGATTTTTTTAATTTGTTTATATGTTTTTTAAAAAATTTTTTTTAATTTTTTTTATTTGATTTTTTTTTTTTAATTACTTTTTTTTTTTTTTTTTTTGTATGGTGTTAACGCCGTGTTAGCAGGAAGCATTGCTATGATTTCTAGTTGTGCCTGTTGCTGTTTTTTCCGGTTCGTTGATTTTGATGGAGTTACAGCCTCTCTCCTCCTAAACGCCTTGTTGGATTTCGACGAAACTTGACAGGAAGCATCGGTAAGGTGTCTAGTTGTGCATATCACGCTTTTGTTCCAGTATGACGGAGTTTTGGCACTTTCACATTTTTACTTTAAATTTCTTGTTGGCGCTACTCCTCCTAAATGGCTTGTTGGATTTCTACAACATTTGGCAGGAAGCCTCAGTATGATGTCTAGTTGTGCAAAACACGGTATATCAATGAAATCTTGGACAAGTTTGAAAACCAGCTAGATCTTGTTAGTAACGACAAGTTAGGGCCCTTGATTTGTTGAAAAATGCTATATTATATTTTCCTTTGTTAAATCTGTAGTTACTTCACTTTACCATATTTGTTGATAATGTTAATATAAATCCCCCCCCCCCCCCCCCCCCCCCCCCCACCCCTATTTTTATGAAATTTCAATCGTAGAAGAAAGTGGGACAAATTAAAAAATACCCATGCCAGACTAGACACAGCAGACTTATTGCCCATGATTACCAGGTGAGCTATCTAAGGCCATCCTATCCCTGTTGTTTTTGCAATGTTTTAAAAAAACTAGTGATTGGAATTTTATGTCAAAAACCCTTGATATAAGAGCCGTTTTCGCCAGTAGTGCATCCACAGGCCCTATTAGGCCTCTTGTTTTTAGTAGAATGGCATTTTGTTTTTAAACAAATGCACTTAAATGTCATCTCAGCAAACTGGAAAAGTCCTTTGTTTTTAGCACTACTGATCAGAGATTTACCACCCCTCACCTACTAATGATGTTGGAACATTGCATAAACATTTTTATTTTCTTTCATTTTTCTTTCGAAGAATTATGTCCAATTTCTTTCTAAGAAAGGACACTAAACCCTGCCACAAAAAAGTTAGATAGATGCTTCCAATGGATCTACCTTTCCAAAACGTATTTAAAGAGTGAATTTCAATATGTTTTATGACCTACGAACGGGCAGACCGACGAATGGTTGTCAAAGTATTATTATACGTCCCACAGGCGTTAAAAATCCTTACCGTATTTTTTCAAACAGTTTGCCTGTCAGGTTAAAATTAATTCTATGCCCCATACTGCCATCTAAATTATGTCAAACTTTCCTAAGCATGTTAATAGGAAATGTAAAGTTCTTAAACTACATTGACAACACATGATATAGATAACGGCATGGGTTAATATTAATTATCTATATAGCTCGCATGATTATATCTGTTCAAGGAAATCTACGTTGATTCAGTTCTAATGACACTACATTGACTGTTTACAAACATTCAATGAATGTTTTATGTATTACATGTAATGCAAGTACCATTAAAACCATAGTTTCATACAATATATTTAAAGCAAAACTCCGTACAGTAAAAAGAGAATATTTGCAGTACTCCGTACACAAGTGCCCAAGACCCCGTACACAAACATTAATTTTGTTTCGATTCATATCTCGGTCAATTTCGGATGAATGAAGTTCAACATTTGAACATGCACGTATATTGGAAAAACAAATAAATCTGCCAATTCAAAATTTTCATTAACTTGATAATTAATGAGATATTTATTGCTGAAGGGTACTTTGGGCGAATTTCAGCACCGGCAATTGTTTTTCTTTGATCCGAATTGTAGCATTTAAAGTAATATGTCAACAATGTACGGTAATATTTGAACGGGGAAATGTTTCCGCACCATAAAGCAATACTGATTATTCATATAAAAGGAACAAAAATAGGAGAAAAACGTGGTTAACCTGCTTTTGCTGTTGTTATCCGTACGTTTTCTACAACATGGCTGACCAAAACTCCGTACTAGTGAACGGGGTCTTGACCAAGATCCGGTGTACGGATCCCTACAGTGATATCTAAGATCAAGCGCTATTATCTGAATACGTGTAAAACGCCCATTGATTTTTGCATCGAGTTGTGTATGCATTTAAATGTAAATGTTATTCATATATAGGCCCCAAAAAATGAATAACTTACATTTTCATCACAAATGACACATATGCTGCGAAAAAATCCACAGAAAAGTGGGGGTTATGTATCTGCTAAGAAAGAACTTGTCCCATGTATGAATGTTCCATTTAAAACATAAACACTGCGATGCAAACATATTGTACAATTTTAATACGACAATGCTTGAAAAGTGTAACAAATACATCAACAATGTGATATAAACCAAAAATGGCACTATAAATTAGTGAAAATGCATTTTTGTGCAAAAAGAAATGAGAATTATTTACTGACTGCCATTATACGGACACTTCCTGTGATGTAATGTGTGTGTGTGTGTGTGTGTGTGTGTGTGTGTTGGGAGGGTGGGGGTGTGTTGGGGAGGGGGTTGAGGTGGAAATGGAAAAAAAATGCCGGTCGCCTGATGAAGAAAGGGAGTTGTGTTTCTAGGGATATATCATTGTTTCATAACCATATAGTATACGAACCCTCTCTAAAAGCAATAGCATAAAGAAAACATTTTCATCGTTCAAAGCGGACCCGGAGTCGTACTTAGTCTAGTAATAAAAGTAAAATAAATGTATGGTTACGAAAACAGGTCTCTAATTATAATATACCCACGCTAAACGAAGTTTAGGGGGGCATACTGATTTTACCTTGTCCGTCTTTTGTCTGTCTGTCTGTCTGTCCGTCTGTCTGTCTGTCTGTAGACACAACCTTGTCCGCTCCATAACTCCTCTCCCCCTGAAGCAAACCATAGTTAGAATATAGTGATTTCTACTGTTTAATACTTCTAGCTGAGGTGCCCAGATATGGCTGGTCCTATCATAACTTTAAGCGCGCTTTTAGGCCCGTACTCAAACTTGCTGACACGGATCCCCGAGTCCTAGCTCAGACTGCAGGGCCGCGATCTATATCCCGCGGCGCCGTCTGAGTTTTGAACAACATGGGTGGACTGTCTGTGATGAGAGAATGAATCCTATTGAAACACAACTACATACCATCGCCATCGTACCATCACCATCGAACCACCTCCAGAAAAGGTGGGGTCACAAGTCATGTAAGAAAGTTCTTGTTTGTTTACTAAACAGGCCAAGGGTACAGCTGTTTTCAGTGATGGTTGCTCACAAAGTGAAAGCATAGAGTCGAAATTTATAAAATGTTCATCAGTGATCCAGTAAAACCTATTAAGGGGGAATTGACCTATTCGAAAATTTAAGGGTACGCATATGAACTATATATATTTGTAAATTTGAAGATATTTGCGATTTGAATCTGAATTTTGTTTTGCCGTTATTTAAACATGTTTTTAATCATAACGTCTTAAATATGGCTATGTTTGACGTTTTTCATAAAAGTCCCGTTGTACCCAGTTTTCAACGTTTTTGACATTTTTAGAGTGTTAGGCTAGTCACATGTAATTATTGTTTATATCAAACTATTCGTCTTGATGAGACCTTTCAACTGATATATAAATTATTTCATTTACAATAAGACAAAAAATATCATTTATATAAGTTCCTTTTTCTTTCACCGATTTTTTACCTTAAACTTTTAAGAAAAAACAAAGTTAAAGCATTTTGTCTTTTAAACTGCTTCATAAAAAACTGCACAATTTCATTATGTTTTAGGGAATTTAATTTCCTATCCGAATATAAAATAAAATTTGCTAGTCATCGGAATATGTTTTTCAGTATTCTTGTTTTATTAACCATAACATCCTTACGAAGAAGGCGTCTCTGTCGACGTCGCGTCGTAAATATTATGTGTACGACTAACGACGTTGACGCAAACATTTGAAACAAACACTGGTACCCTAAATGATAATGATAAATACTGCTCCGTATTTTCTACTTTTTTTTCCGTCCGTTTTTCTTTTTCTTCTTTTCTCAAGTTTATGTGAAAACTCTAAATATAGTTTATTTTCATGCATCATGTCCAATTCGCTCGAATCTCAAATTACCGCAATAATTATGGTCATGTATTTGGTATATCTCTAGGGTAAAACAATCAGTTCAAGTTCATTTAAAAGTGTGTTTAATGTATATACAATTTCCAGGCAGCCGTCAATCATGCTGAATATCATAAGATATATGTGTTGTTATTAAACATGTAAACATTTTGTCATCCTACTCTGTATCATTACAGCGTATGTTTTCATGAACTGTTTGTCCGTTTTCTCATAATTAGACACTACTAGACAGACAATCGTTTGATTATTTATCAAAGCTTTTCTTAATAAAAAGTGTAGTGTCAGTCACACAACAAATAAAGGATAATGTATTAAAGTGTGTATAACAATACACAGAATGCTTTGCTTATTATGCTTTTCGCTAACTGAAACAAAATTAAAATAAGCAAACGCTGCTTTATCAGAAGTAAAATATACTGAAAGGAAAAAAAACGCATAATCAAAAAATTGCCTATACTACACTATTAGATACACCCTATTCCAGATATATCTCAACGTTTTTTTGTACAAAAAGGGG
>JAWPHD010014308.1:0-62143 GCA_037043455.1 Cyrtodaria siliqua | reverse complement strand
AAAAACAAGAGGCCCAAGAGGGCCTGTGGACGCTCTACTGGCTAATATGGCTCTTATGACATCAATGAAGCAAGTGTCTATCGTCTTAAAGAGGAAAAATATAGCCATAACTCCGCCATTACTGGTCCGATCTGGCTGGTTTTCCAAGTTAATAAAAAGTAAAAAAAAAAAATTATAAAATAAATAAATAAAGAAATTCAAAACTTTAAAACAAGCATTTATGTACAACTGTGACCCCCGCGGGGCGGGGCCAGATGTGACCCCAGGGTCACAATTTGAACAAAATTGGTAAAGGACCATAAGCTTATAGCAACAGCAAAATATTAAACCTCTGGCTCTTGCAGTTTCCGAGAAGAAGATTTTTTAAGTTTTTTTCCTATACATGTCTATGTAAAACATGTGACCTTTGGGGCGGGGCCAAATGTGACCCCAGGGTCACCATTTGAATAAAGTTGGTATAGGACCATAAGCTTATAATAAATGTAACATATCAAACCTCTGGCTCTTGTAGTTTCCGAGAAGAAGATTTTTTAAAAGAAATCCTATATAAGTCTATGTAAAACTGTGACCCTCGGGGCGGGGACACATTTGACCCCAGGGTCACCATTTGAACAAACTTAGTAGAGGACCATAAGCTGATGCTACATGTAATACATGAGAGCTCTGTGCCATGTGGTTCCAGAGAAGATTTTTTTTTTCAGTTGTTCCCTATACAAGCCTATGTAAAACTGTGACCCCCGGGGTGGGGCCAAATGTGACCCCTGGGTCACCATTTGAACAAACTTGGTAGAGGAACACAAGCTTATAGCAAATGCAAAATATTAAACCTCTGGCTCTTGCAGTTTCAGAGAAGAAGATTTTTTAAGTTTTTCCCTATATATGTCTATGTAAAACATGTGACCCTTGGGGCGAGGCCAAATGTGACCGAGGGTCACCATTTGAACAAACTTGGTAAAGGACCATAAGCTTATAGTAAATAAAAAAATATCAAACCTCTGGCTGTTGTAGTTTCCGAGAAGAAGATTTTTAAAAAAAAAATCCTATATAAGTCTATGTAAAACTGTGACCCCCAGGGCGGGGACGAATTTGACCCCAGGGTCACCATTCGAACAAACTTAGTAGAGGACCATAAGCTGATACTACATGTTATACATGAGAGCTCTTTGCCTTGTGGTTTCAGAGAAGTAGATTTTTTAAAGTTTTTTCCTATATGTCAATATGAAAAACATGCAAAACCTCAATATACAAACTTTGGACCCCCGGGGCACGGCCATTTTTGACCCCGGGGACTTTATTTGAACATCTTGATAGTCTAGGCCTTGGCGATCATTTTAAAAGAAAAACTGTTGAAATCTGTCCAGCGGTTCTGGAGAAGAAGATTTTTTAAGGTTTCGATTATATATGGTAATGGCAGCCATCTTGGATGTAATGCTGACCTAATTTTAACAAATCTAAAAAGCATTCATCTAAGGATCATCCATGTGAAGTTTGGTCAAAATTAGCCAAGCGGTTTCTGAGGAGAAGTCGTTTGAAGAAAAGTTAACGGACGACAGACAGACGACAGACGACAGACAGACAGACGACGGACGACAGACAACACACCATCCCATAAGCTCTGCTGGCCATTGGCCAGTAGAGCTAAAAATCATAAAATGTAAATAAAGGTCTAATTTTGGTAATCGGGCCTTCATTCATCTAGCAGATCCCGACTGTTAGGTGTTTTTACGTCATCATTCAAATTAGAGTTATTGCCCTTTGTAATTTTATACTTAGAATTGTTGTCCGGAGCTAAATAAGTAGTATTCAGTACTCGGGGGGAGGGGTGGTGAGGAGGGGAGTGTGTGTGTGTGTGGGGGGGGGGGGGGGGGTAGTTACATCCTCACTTATACAAATTTGTACCAAGCTTGGTTATTGTCGGAACCCGCGTTCGATTGCAAATTTACGTTACTCTTCATTCTGCACGTAATGAATCATGCGTGCATGCCGACGATGTACTGCATGTCGCTTAGTCACTGAGAAACAGAGCTTAACGCATAAAACCTTCGTCGCCGTCGCAAATGAAAACCACTACCACAAATATGGCTCTTTTATTCTGCGAAAAGGTGAGACAACAACTGAATAGTTATTGTCGTTCATAAGAAATGCTCCAGAACATTTTCACTAACAATCAGTTGGCATGTGTGTGTCTATGACAGCTCAATCTACATTTGTAAAAACGTAAAAAAGGAAGAGAGCATTTCCAATATATCAATCTAATCGTTATATGGGCAAGCTAACAAATGCCGAAACATGGAGACTATAAAAATATGTTTGTTTGCTTGAAAAAAGAAGGAAAGCGTTTCTTTAAATTGCTATCTGACCTGAGGCGTTACTCATTTTAGAGTAATTTTACAACATCGATGGCGTTACAAAAATAAGATGACCAAAATACGTCTACAAAGTCATTCTGGATTGCAAAGTGAAAACATTGCGTAGAAGAGTGTCATTTAACAGAATAATGTACAGCGCTATTTAATGCAACTGACCGGTTAACCTTTGCATTGTCTGTGCATTTAATTGTGTTTGTGTAGAAAAACTCATAATTTCCTCGAATGTTTGAAACGACAAAAGTTTAGAGCATTACGTGCTCTGAGTATTAACTATCATACCCCATCCATCCCCTTCTCCAAGAAGCGAAAACGGGGTTGGCTGGGGTATGAAATAAAACCTTAATTTTGGCTTAAAAAATTCAGTCAAAAAATATTTTTAAACATGTTTTATTGTCGAAATAGCCGTTATAAAATCCTGCTAATATAAGCTTTCCCATCGCTTAATGGAATTAAGGCGGGACCACGTAATGCAAAACAACTTTCTGGCGAGTGTTCGAAAATGAGCTAAGTCTCACTTCTGAAATATAAATAAGAACAAGCAACTAATCATTTTCTTGCCTTCGGTGTAAATTTACGCCCCACTCAGGCGTTATTCCGCCACAAAATGTTGTTACTTCCACCACATCAACGGGTAACGTATGGACATGGTGTGACATGTTGAGCTCCAAGTGGGATTCGAAGCCGCAGCGGTGTGAGTGGAGACAGTTTTAGACGCAGCGTCTTTAATATCCCCACCAAGGTGTACATAGTTATCACATGTCTATTTCAGCAGGTACGTGTCGCCCAGACGCTCTACGTTACGTCGCTCTGTATGAGTACGGGGGCGTGTACTTGGATTTGGATACTGTAAGCGTCAGACCAATGGAGCCATTTCTTTTGGAAGAACACGAATGTGCCTTTACGAACGAACCGGAAGAGCATTACGCAATTCTTTATAAACGACAGGAATATTTGGCAAACAATGTATTATTCTGCGCACCACGTCATCCATTTTATAAATATATCATTGACTCCTTGCCAAAACTTTACGCTAGCGGCTGTATAAAGACTAGTCAACAAGCGTGTACAGGTCCACCTGCACTAAACCAGCTTTATTCCGCATATCCGAACAAGTCTGTAGATAACTTGTTCATCATGCCGACTGACCTCTTCAACGACGCGTACGACAAACATAACGACTTCGCACGAACGTGTAACAATAAACTGTCATTACTTCCGGTACAAAAAGAAGCTTGTAAAAACTGGGAATTACGCGGAGGTAACGCTCACAATTTGAGTTCTCGCGCATACACTTATCACACGTGGTTTCATGTTAACCCCGCCCATTCTAATGTGTCATTTAAGCCACAGAACAACATTTCTCTTATTGTTCCAAACGTACAAAAATATAAAACTAAACCGTAATCTTCCGATGGATAAAGCATTGTGACAACGCAGTATACCATACTGTTGCAGTTTGCCATTTATATTGCTCGCTGCAGCAGTTTATATGGCTTACTGCTGCAGTATGACATACTGCGTCGCAAGGTGTAACGCAGTGCTACACGTGTA
Organism: Cyrtodaria siliqua; assembly: GCA_037043455.1. NCBI lineage: Eukaryota > Metazoa > Mollusca > Bivalvia > Adapedonta > Hiatellidae > Cyrtodaria > Cyrtodaria siliqua. Next base: position 58,223 of record JAWPHD010014308.1, on the reverse strand, counting down.
CTTTTTATATGGCAAAGTGCAGCAGTGCTTTGTTAATTTTGAGATTATGGTTACAAAAACTCTCATTAAATTTTCAAAATGAAACAGTTTGATAAATTATATATATAATCAAAGTACTGAAAGTACTGAGCGGCGTCGGTTGGTCGAAGAGGATTTACTGTCTAGATCCTTTGTCATGTTGAAGGGGCGTGAAAGAAGCAGAATGCGTTGCGTATGTTTTGTCAAATTTATATTGAAATAAAGTTATGCCATTGATGTGAATAAGCCTGCCAACAATGTTACTTTGACAATATTATCAAATGTGGAATGTATTGTAAACTGCAAGCAAACATTGTTGCTGCAGACTTTCTATGTGTAGTCGCTTTATTTGTGAACTAAATTGAAGGAGATAATTCAATATAACACATAGTGTGCGAGATACAAGAACATACAACATATCTACAGATGAGCTTTTTGATCAGTTGGGTATTTACCCATTGGTATATATTTAAACGGATATTTCATGATTTCAAAATAAAACGATAATATTTTGTGACATTGATTTGGGGTGGCATTCCACTAATATTGTATAGCATTACACAAAATGTAACTCTTTAAATAAACTTGTTTTATAATAAGCTTTATACAAGGTGACTGGGTGGTCCTTCAGCAACCCATGTATTGCTCAAATTGCATTGGTTGTTTTATTATTTGACAATTTCGATTACTTTATTGGTGCCCATGCTTTCGGTTTTAATTGGGTATTTTGAAGTTTTTAATTGGGTATTTATGCTGCTTATCTGTAGCACTGCATATAAAGTTTTAAAGAGACACATGGCACTCGTGAAATGGTTATCAAGCATTGAAATAATTATTTATCCTGTATCATGTTGAAATGGAACCTGCTTTCATATAAATATTGTTTTTGTTGATTTTTCGGTTTTTGTCGTCTTCAACAATATCTGTTAATACATTATTGGTGCAATGTAATCAGCAGTAAATGCTATACACAATGAAGTTGCTTTATATTATGCCTGTAACTAGATGTTTCATGTTTATTTAGTCTTTATTTTGTTGTTGTATTGAGGGCAGCTAATAGTCTGGGCTGTTGTGTATTTTTGCATTTTTTTTTTGCCACAGTTGGAAAAACATTGATTTTTATGATCCTGAAAATATTCTGAACGAAAAAAGTATTTGTGCCAATTTTTTGGTCCACTCTGTCATGGCCGCCATCTTGAAATTCAAAATGGCCGCCAATTATGATGTTTATAGCATATAATTGCCCCCTGGATACATAGAATCACAATTTTGGTGTCTTTTAGTACATTTATGGGGTCAAGGAATGTGAATTTTGTATTTCTGAAGATGTCAAGTTATTGGCCGCCATTTTGAAATTTTTAAATTCAAAATGGCCGCCAATTTAGCATGTTTATAGTATATAATTGCTCCCTAGATACATAGGTTCAAAATTTTGATTTCTCTTAGTACATTTATGGGGTCAAGGTATGCGAATGTTGTATTTTTGAATATATCAAGCATTAAACAACATCTTTAATTTCAAAATCAAGTCTACAAAATCACAATACTTCGAATTTGTAAATGATTAATCTCAATATTGCATTCACTAATAAGTCTGCCTGACATAGCAACAATCCTTTAATTAGCACTTTTTGGATTGACGCGATAAATATTGGGAACGATACGTATACGTAAAAGTACAATTATGTATCGAGATACACAGATAAAGATGAATGTTATCAGTGTTCTTTTTTGTCACTGCCAGGACAATGGACACTGTTGGATATTGTGATCCCTAATTAGATACATATTACATGTACTGTAATCTTTATATGCCTCTATCATCCACTCCAAAGTTGTCCTCACTGGTCAGAGTGTTCGTATTGTAACAGTCTTCATTTGCCTCGCATATACATAATTCTGTGCAGGGTAAGTTCTCTCGTTTGCAGGAGTGCGCTGGAACATTTACTGGCGTCACATTTACACAGCAATAATTCTGTTACTGCGTCTGGTGCTAACGGTACTTTGGTCAGCGTGGGCAACAACCTATCGTCGTCCTTGCTCCAGCCTAACTCAATCGGTTTAGGAATCCTGGGATGGAGCACCGTATCCTGAGCCCAAATGTTGGCCTGTAGATATGCTCCCAGAATATGCTGTAGCCATGTACCTTCAGTTGGGGGCAAGGTGTCTACTCCTTCGCTAGGTGCCAGCCGTCTGCATTTTTTTCACCTAAGTGTTGCTGGATCATGTGCGTTCACCTGCTTTGTACTAAGGGTAATGCACAAAAACTCCTGACAGCCTGCAATCACATCTGTAGAGGGCATGTCATCCTGGCCAAGCTGCGAAAGAGCATCTATGACATGCGTTGGAGCTTTCATGAACACCTTGAAACTTGACTTCTTGCCAACGCCACTTATCTGTCCAGTTGTGTCTGATCCAGTTATGGCATGGAATCCAGGTAGGGCCTTAGCTTTTTCACTTCCCAGTTTGTCATATATATGTTGCAGTGCAATTCGCCTTCGATTTTCACTGGTGCCTGTGACGATGCCAGTGTTTTGGCCCAACTCGTCAAGTCTGCGTAGAATTAGCACCCACCAATCTGTGTCCTGGGTAAAGAAGTCTACGTCAGCACTCGTGGCAGAATTTTTAGGGCATTTGGCATCATAAGCGTATCAGCCTCTTCTTGGCTGCTTTTCTGAGTGCTTGGTTGGCATCCAGCTTGGTTGGTCAGGACATCTTTTCTTGTTTCAGTCACAACATCTTTTCTGCAGACCTGGATTGCTTTGTCAGCCAAGAAGAATGTTAGGCTATCCTTGTGTGCTTTGCTTGCCAGAAACTGCTTTTTGTCTTTTATTTGTGTCAGGTCAGTGATGTGCAAGTCTTCCCCTGCACATGCTGAGAAACCATATCGGATTTGATCCTTGATTGTGAGTTACTGTCATAATTGTCAAAGAATAATACGACCGCCATCATAATCACTGAGCAAAGCGTCAATTCTTTGAGCAAATACCGGACCCAGTTCCTTGCATGTCTTGAAGTTTGCTGCATGCACCAGAGACTGCACCACTGTCATGCCATCTAAGATCAGATGTCGTTTGTTATCTGTAAGTGTAGCTATTTGATCACCCTGTGTGTCTGCCAACTGTTTCCAAGGCATGCATGAGATCACTCTTGTTCTTGCAAGGATGTAGTGAACCGTCTGTGGCTACTGCCTCCTGGAGATCAATATGTCGCTGGGATTTCGCTATGACCAGCAGTCTCGACATGATTTTAGTTGGTATTGTTTGGTATTGCATTTGAGTTTCACTGTCTTGCAGAGGTCGTTCCAGTTTAGGAATTTGACCTTCGTCATTCTGTCCCAAAACTTTACTTCTCCACACAGACGCTCTTCAACAAAGGACAGCTTTGCTTGTTCACCACGCGTTTCCATGTTCAGAATACTTGACTGGGCCTTCTCACTCAGTATCTTCTTATTCATTGTGTTGTAGAGTTTGTTTGCCCTTGTCACAAAATGGATTGTGAGGCTCAAGAACAGACTTCAAGTCTTGAATCGCCTTTTCCTGACGTAATGTTACCGTAGGTGACATTTTGTGATGATGATCTGTACGGGAACGGGCAAGTCCAAACATTTCCTCCGTCTCCTTGGACAATCTGGCAAGCTCTGTGCTGCAAGGCAATACTTCAGAAGAGTCGTCGGCTTAAGTAGTAATTCCCTGAAGACCTCCTTCGCCTTTCTAGTTTTTGTTGCCATGTTCCTGAGCCCTGATCTACACCGATACTCGTGAATGGGATGTTGCTCTTTGTCACTGCAAACTCGCCATCTACTAGTCTCTGCCACAGAGCTGGGTCTGTTTCCTTGGAATCGTATGCCAGTGCTGTGAACTCCATAATATTCTGCGCATAGTCCAGTCTGTTATAACGCAACGAAATAAGTACAGAGTTTCTCTAGCGAAGACAGATACAGCAGTAGGTCAGGCGCTTTGACAGAACGATGGAATGCAAGAAGCATCAATACTTGGCGCATATACATTCGAGTCCATGCATACATCGGAAATTGCTCATTATTCTTGTCAAAGTCGTCAAGTTGCTTCTCCAGGTTCATTTGCTCGAGCTGAACCATAAGTTCCCTGTTAGCTTCTGCTACCTTCGCATCTCTCGTTGCCTAATTTGTTCACACATCCAGTCAAAGCTTCAAGTACCAACGGCTTTTCTTTGAAGAATTCTCCCAACCACAGATCAGCCAACACCTGTGATTTCATGTGCTTCTACAGCTCGATCATAATGACTTCCATTGAGGATCTGATTCACCACACACTGCCGTACACATCAGCTTGAATCTAAGCCTCGTCAATGCCACTGTACTCTACAGTTTTGCCCAGGCATCTTACTCCACACAGGTTTGTGTGAAAAGGACCAGGAAGCAACCACCATTTCTCTGCAAAATATGTGTCAAGGTATTCCAGCTTGAGTGCTCTCTTATACAAATCCATATCAAATGTTACCATGATATTGCTATTGTCTTCTGGGCACGTGAGTATGTTTAGCTTGGAGAGGTTCTCAAGGACTGTTATCAGAGCTGTCATGAGCCGGGGAATTCACTATTGGCAGGGAACTGGCTGTGTCAAGGAACTCTGCAGTGGTAGGTTTGTACACATGTGAGTTATACGCACTCCAAATAGGGATGCACTGTGTTGTATGATCTGACGAATGTGTAATCGTATCCGATGGCGCAGGGTTGCTTGATGAACGCTCTATAAGCGTGAAGACAGCCACAAGATGTCCGAGTTGTGTGCTCTGAGAACAGTGTCTGCATCTTGCCCAAGTCTGTACGTTGGATAGTGAGGACTTCTAGATGGTTTTGGATTGCCACTAATAGTGCAAGGGTGAAGATCGACAACTGTTGCACAGACATCCATGAATTTGTCTTGAGTGTTGATTGTTTCAGTTGAAGGGGACCACACATGGTTTCTAGGGTTTGATGAATTGATATTCGTTGGTACACCGATGCAGCAGTCCCATGAAAAGAATAGACACCAGAATGTTGATCCTATGTATCCGGGAGCAATTCTACACAATAAACATGATACAGTGGCAGCCATTTTGAATTTCAAGATGGCTAACATTATTTGACATCTTCAGAAATACAAAATTCGCATCCCTTGACCCCAAAAATATAATAAGAGACACCAAAAGTGTAATTCTAGGCTATAAACATGCCAAATTGGCGGCCATTTTGAATTTTAAGATGGCGGCCATAATGGAGTGGAGCAAAAAAATGGCACAAATACTTTTTTGTTCCGAATAGTCTAAGGATCATAAAAATCAATGTTATTCCAACTAATAGACACCAGAATTTTGATCCTATGTATTCGGGGAGCAATTCTACACAATAAACATGATACATTGGCAGCCATTTTGAATTTCGAGATGGCTGCCAATATTTGACATCTTCAGAAATACAAAATTTGCATCCCTTGACCCCAAAAATGTAATAAGAGACACCAAAAGTGTAATTCTATGTATCTTTGGGGCAATTATAGGCTATAAACATGCTAAATTGGCGGCCATTTTGAATTTCAAGATGGCGGCCATAATGGAGTGGAGCAAAAAAATGGCACAAATACTTTTTTTGTTCCGAATAGTCTAAGGGTAATAAAAATCAATGTTATTCCAACTGTAGCAAAAAAAATGCAACCCTAAAAAAAACGACACAACAGCCCAGACTATAAATGTTGCCGATCAGCTTACCAAAGTAGAAGCGTACATCACCCGCTTACCGGCTATAAAGGAAAGCCGACCGAAATGTTCGTGAAGGTGAGGTAACTCCATACAGAAGCGAAATATACCTGTATTCAACCTTAAGCAAGATAATTAACACACTGTATACATCCTTAAGCAAGATAAATTAACACACTGTATTCATCCTTAAGCAAGATAATTAACACACTGTATTCATCCTTAAGCAAGATAATTAACACACTGTATTCATCCTTAAGCAAGATAATTAACACACTGTATTCATCCTTAAGCAAGATAATTAATCCACATTGCTTAGTACTGGTTCTACACAAGAAGCCATCGAGAGTGATTAATTTAAAGAAGAACATTCTTATCTTTTCCCCGTGTAAAACCAAAGCCCGTCATTTTGTTCTCTAGATTTTCTAAATACATGATAAGCCTTGAGAGATATCATCTTGCCTTGTCCCATAGCCATATGATAGCGGGCCCTATTACTAGGTTTAAGGACTATTGGCAGACTACTTTTTTTCGGCCCATAGTAATACATTTATTTGTAATTGGGACTATTTAGTTCTTATATTAAGAAATTAAGTCTTGTGTGCCGTCGATGGATGATTGGGCTATATTATAAACCAAATCTTTTCAGGAAATAAATGTATGTTCGCATCAAACTTTGGGATATTATTATTAAACTCAATATTTTTATTCTTATAATTTTTTATTTTTTTTTACATTTTAAGTGCATTTTATTACTGTTCTCTTTAGTAGTATTGACCTTTTAAAAAGAAGATGTGTCTATTTAATGCAAACAAATATTTACCATTCCCCACCCACTTTCTTTCAAATATGGCTGACCAATAGTCCTTAACGACTTTTGGTGTCCAAAGTATTCAAGAGATTCAACAAATTCAAGAGTCACAATACATGATCATCATTAATTGGCTTATTGTCTTCCCCCACATTTCTTTACAAATAATCCATATCCCTAAATCAAAAAATAATAATCCATATCCCTTGAATAAAATGCCAGATAATCCAATCCCTTGAATAAAAGCCAAATAATCCATATCCCTTGAATAAAATGACAAATAATCCATTGAATAAAATGACAAATAATCCATATTCGTCAAGTTGAATAAAATGACAAATAATCCATATCCCTAAAACCCCTATACAACCCTCATATTACAAAGTATATTACTATCTGGGTATCTATGTATTTTCAACATGAACGGTACACGTGATTAACATTATCAAGAGTTTGTGGATGACTGCATACTACGTGTATGAAAATTGATGAATAATAAAGTGTACACATCTTTAAATAACGTCAATACGTGTTTCAAGGATGGTATTAAATATGCTTAGACCATAATTAAAAGTTTGTTTGTTTGCCCGAACGCGACAGGGACAAAAAAAATCGGCTAGGCTCCAAACTTTTTTCAGTAAAAATATGTTTTTGTTAATCGTACGCTGTTGGATTCCCATTTTTATTGTCCCTCATTGTAGCCGATCCGCATTGACGATTGCATTTTAAATACACACCCAGTATACTAAAATCGTTTTAATAACTACAAAAAATAGTGCTTTAAGTCCAAACAAACATTTATTTTTTAAACAGCAATCAGCATTCACATAATAATCTGACATACCTGGAGGGGAAAAAAATACTACCTATCTACCTACCCATCTGAAAAATCTAATGTCCTGTTTGGGCAAAGTAAGATATTTTTAAGTGTGGCCTTATCTATTGATGTTTTACTTCACCTTTGATTAAAACTGGATAGCAGTTGTCAGATCATAAAGAGCGTCGTCTTAACACAAAAAGAAAAGAAAAAAGATAGATCCCGAAAAGCTGTCATATTAAAGGGACACACGGCAATCTTGATTTGTTTCAAACTCACGACGTCCCGTTATTTTTCAACATAACTTGCATTGCAGTCATTACTATTAATTATTCGAATAGTTAAAGCATTTTACTAACGTTTGATAATAAAGCACCAATGATATATTAAAAAAAAGGGTAGATTATTGAAGAAATTTGAAATCTTAATTGTTTATTTAATTATACGCAAGCAGGTTTAAAGTCAAAATGATACAAGACTAATAAATCGAGATGCTAATTTTAATGAATGAATGGTGTTTTACGGCACGTCGACACATAAATAGGTCATATTGTGCGCAAAAACCGATGAAAGATGAAGAAATTAAGTAGTAATTAAAAAATAATGTAAATATATAAAGATAAAACTATTAAAAATAAGGATGATATTATAGTAATATAAACTATAATTCTTGATATAAATTCAAGAATGCAGTTGTGTTTATTAATACAAACTAGGAAAATAACATCGTAGAAACATATATCGGCCTCGTCATGTTGACATATTTTACCACTAAAATTCGTTGCAAGTCATATAAAAATTGCCCCTTTTTAAATTCTTTTGACGTCTTTTTGAAACAGTTATTAAATATGTTGATTTATTGTCCACATTAAATTTAAACATGACTTCATTATGTACTACTAATTTTTATCACATAACGTCCCTTGTTAGCAGTGTCGAACACCCATTTAATATTCTGTTGTATGACACACGTGTAATACAACCTGGAACGATTTGCATTGGCTGAGTCAAACCTGTAACACTACGCAAGTTTATTAACTGAAACTATTTTATTTATTACAAATTCACCCAGATCTGAGTCATAAACTTATTATTTGTGACAGCTTATAAAAATAATGCACATCATACAAAACATTGTTGTTGGTTTGTTAAAAAGTTGGCGTAATCTGCTATTTTGTAAAGAGGTAAAACACGAACTCTTTTATACGCAAGGTTATGTGTGAGACGCGACGTTACGACGTCACATATTTTATGACGTTTTGGCGCTAAAGTGTGTCTGACGTCGTGGCGGTTCTATGTCCATCTGAATTATTTTTTACTAATTTGATTGCAATGTCATGTGATAAAAAGGATCTTAACTCGTTCCCATTCCATATTAGATTTATGAAACTCGTTATGAATTATTTTTAATTTTAACTCGCCAAAAGGCTCGTTAAAATTAAAATAATTCATAACTCGTTTAATAAATCTTATATGAAATGGGAACTCGTTTAAGATCCTCTATATATTACACAGTCAGATTATACAAATCTGTGTGTGTCAGCGTAAAATGATCGCTTTTAAAGAGATAAAACACAAACTAGTTCATTTTCTTGCATTATAATACGAGTATTCGCATGTTAGGATACGTTTTGTCGACGGAAATAAAACGCACGGAGTTAAAAACATATTTCATTTTATTTCGAGGGTATTATTCAGTTGTCTCCCTTGTCAATACATAATATGTTGTATGGTGTTTTACGTCATTTTCAACATATGTAAGTTATATATGACGGTCGATTTTTGTGGTGGAGCAGACCACCACTTTTCCTTGGTAGAACCAGTACTGAGGCCCTCTCAGGGGTTTTGGGGATATGGGAAACATGGCCAATTACTTTTAGGGATCTGGGGAACATTGCCAATTCTTTTAAGCGATCCAGGGATCAAAGACCTACTTTTAGGGATCTAGAAAACAGTGTTCTAAAGGAAAAATCAATGAAAAAATACTTAATTTGTACGTATAATCACTATAATTTCCTTTTAAAACATGATTCCACTCGAATCGTAAACTTTAAATATAGACGGCGATGTTGCAGGAATCCACCACACTATTACATACTAAATCAGACCATTCGATTGGTAGATTATGAAATATTGCCCGCATAAAAAATCCGATTATTTGATGGTGAGGGCGGTGAACACTTTCTAAAAATAAATCATGAAGAAATATTGATGACCAACGGATTAATTTGGTGTAACCTAAAACAAAGTTAGGATTTCCAGTGATAATGTAGTTGAGAAATGTGTTTATTTGATAATGCTGCCTAATTCTACCCAATGTTAAAAATTATCTCAAAAAATGTACATAAAGTAGGAAAATAAAAATCAATATCAGCTATGATAAATTTTGTTCAGGTTTGATGCAAATCGACCTGAAATGAATATCGGAGACTTGTATGTGTCAGACATGTATCGTTTATTAGGTCTTCAAACATAAATAACCTAACATTGAACGATGTAAAGGAGCTCATTTCCAAAGTAAGTTGGTGCTCGCAAGCACATATAGTGACACCTAATGTACTGCTAAATGCGTTTTTAGTGGGAAAAGGCAATAAAATCTATAAAAAGCATCTGTTCATGACTCAACTGCGTTCGAATCGACATTGTCAAAGTATGTTGCTTGTGGTATTAAACATGCATTTTATGGTGCTAAAAGGTGCACCTCATTGAAATAATCATTTTTTGTCATTAATCTCATCACCGAAAACCATTAGTTTTCGCGCTATATATCAGCAGAATGAAACTTGCTTCTTTTTCTCATTCTGCCAGCAGAACAGCAGAATAGCAGAATGAAAAAGTTTCAAAGGCACGCTGTCTTTTGTGCGCAAAATGTCCGTGGCATTAATACAAACAGTTTTTTCTTCTGGTCTTCCTTATCTAAAGTCCTTCTGTTCAGAGCTAGAGAATTCTAAGAATGCTCAAATACAAACTATACAGACCTTCCCTATTAACAATATATATGGCCTTGAGATTGTTATAGCATAAAATAAGGCCGACACAGTCTATAGAGTTTTCCCCATCCTGACACAAATTACAAATTAATTAAACTCCAATATGAGCCCAATATTGACCATGTATGTAAGAAAAGTGAGACAATTATTGCTGAAGCACCGCTAAATGTTAAAATTCCATTAAATGTTAAAATATCTTACGCTAAATGCTAAAATATCTTACGCTAAATGTTAAAAATTACTAAACGCTAACTGTTATACAATTTAACATATAGCGTTTAGTGGAATCCGTTAACCGCTAAATGAAGTATGTAGTGGTATGAACAGCGACTATACATATATCACGTCACACAGAACACAAATGTAAAAGCTAAATATACAATACCAATAGACAATTATCGAATGCAAAAGAAATATATACAATACAAATTGACAATTATAGAATACAAATGAAAAATATACAATTCAAATTGACAATTATAGAATATAAATGCAAAATATACAATACCAATAGACAATTATCGAATGCAATTGAAATATATACAATACAAATTGACAATTATAGAATATAAATGAGAAATATACAATACAAATTGACAATGATAATGAAATATATACAATACAAATTGACAATTATAGAATATAAATGAAAAATATACAATACAAATTGACAATTATAGAATATAAATGCAAAATATGCAATACCAATAGACAATTATTTAATGCAAATGAAATATATACAATACAAATTGACAATTATAGAATACAAATGAAAAATATACAATACAAATTGACAAATATAGAATACAAATGAGAAAATATACAATATAAATGAAATCATATTGAATATAAATACAAAAATATCCAATACTGCAACGTTTGGCATGCCATACACAGGGTACATCAGCATAATGCGGTGTCAAAAAATATAGGGTGCATCAGGGTCGTAGCAAGAGTGGTACAGGTTATAATAGCGTAAATGAGTCTCCATTGCCCTTCCATAGTAAAGATAGAATGTTGACAACCTGTTAAAAACTCAAACCTCGTTAGAATTCTGGGAAACTAACTTTATCATGCAAATAAACATGTCTGCTATTAAACATCAACAAGGAAATAGGGGGTTTAATACCTTCTAAGAAACATTTCTTCAGTTTTTATACTAACACCGGGTCAAAGGTCAATACTATTTTTACCCCTTGCAATGTCATACCCTGTCTACTTTCACTTCTCAAATTTATACCAAAAACTGTCAAAAACATGATGAGCTGCATTTTCAAATAGCAACAACATGTCCAGAATACAGTTACAGCCAAAAAATAACAGGAAACTGCACTAAAAAAAATGTTTATAAAGAAAAAAAGATTAGCACTCTTTAATACAGAACTACTTTCGACTGCACCAGGCGAGCACATCCTGTTGATTTAGTGTAATTAGACCTACAAACAGCGAAGTAAAATAAATTGCCGGTGTATCGGGTTTTGTTAGGTGTATTGGGTGAAGGGCTATGGTTGTGTTAGGTATAGTGGGTCGAGGGCTATGGTTTTGTTAGGCGTAGTGGGTGCAGGGCTATGGTTTTGTTAGGTGTAGTGGGCGAAGTGCTATGTTTATTTTTAGGTGTAATGGCTGAATGGCTATGGGATTGTTAAGTGTAGTAGGCGAAGGGCTATGGCTTTGTTAGGTGAAAACGTGAAAAAAACATGGATGAACCTAGGCGAATGTTCAATTTATCGCTCAGTTTTAAAAACAAGAGGCCCAAGATTGCCTGTTTCGCACTACTGGCCGTACACATTTGGTAGAATTCAAGTGAAAACAAAGTATCCACGCCCAAAACAAGAGAGTCACAATTGCCCTGAATCGTACAGCTGATGATCTCTACAAAGAGGAAAACATCGTTAAATACGCTTAAAAGATGAAACAAGTGTCAAACAAGCTTATACGTACTTTCATAATTGAATGAGAACACACAGTCGATGGTATATGTGGTTGTAGGGTGGAGGTCTCAACGGTGTCTAAGTTATGAACCATTTACCCAGGGTTGGGGACAGATCTCCGGAAGATGCTGGTTGGAAGGTTGTATCTATCTGTTTATGTCCAGTAAGTTTATGCATGGTTATAGAGTGGTGATCTCAACGGTGTCCAAGTTATGACCCACGGGCTATGTCTCAAAGGGTGGGGATGGACCCCAGGACCTGTTCGTGTCTATTAAGTGTATATAGGGTGGAGATCTCTACGGTTTCCAAGTGTCATAACACGGTTTATTTCTCCAGGGGTCGGGACAGACCCCGAGCCGATGATGGTTTCTAGAATCTAGGAATTGTGGACTAGTTTGTTTGTATGGTGTTTTTTACGTCATTTTTAACACATGTAAGGTTATTTATGACGGTCGATTTTTTTTGTGGTGGAGGCAGATTTCTGGGTAGAATCAGTATTGTACACCTCCCGCCATCCGTAAGAATCGACGCTTCCTCACCTACAAGTGGGAACTGGCTTTTGGTTCCCAGTTCCGTTTCGAACCAAATAAGAAATTGAACAATACGACTTTGATTTTCTAATTGCAAATATACCACTTTGATGAAAAACGACTTGGGATTTATTAAAATTGGCAAAATAAAAAAGGTGTTTTTTTTCAGAGACATGTCATAAAATGATAATTCACGATTTTCACATTATTTCGTCTACGTGCATTGAACACACACAGAGGCCATTCCTTATTCGCGACAAACCATCAAACTGGCATAATTATTTCCATTGCAAAATCCAAGTTATTTTTTTCAGTTCATCATTGGGTTTGACTCGGGAACAGGAAACTATAGAAACCAAAATATTGAACTGGCGTCTGTGTGTTAAAGCCACATGAAATTGTGTGAAAACCGTGACTGATCATATCGAAGTGATATATTCGTTCGAAAGCCGGATGGGACTAGAATCGAAGTGGAGAAAAAACAAATAATCTCGTTATAACGAGAAATATTCTTGCAATAGCGAGAACATTTCTCGTTATAACGAGAAGAAAATCTTGGTGGCCCATATATTCTCCCCGTAATATGTGTGTGGGTGTCGGGGAGGGTCATTCCCCATAACGCCGTACCAAATTCAATACAAATAAAATCCTACTATAAACCTTTTTTTTTTACAAAATATTCACTCATCTTTCATAGATAAACAATATCGAGTAGATGATCCGTATGGAAAAAATCTAGATAGCTGGCCTGTTATCCATTTCTCTGCTCACATTTCCTTACTGCTTTACTCACTGTTTTACTTCATTACTCACTTCTTTACACTTCGGTTATTTAATACTATAGATTTTAGTCTTGTTTTAGATTTCCTGAAGGAAGTCCGACTATATAAATCATTATAATATGTTCTTGTATATATATTTACTTCTTTATATACCCGTTTTCGGGCATTTGTTGAGTTACATATATAATTTATATTACTACCATATCATCCCTAACTTGTAAATAGTTTTATCTTTATATATTTGCATTAATTTTTAATTAATCCTTCATTTCTTCATCATTCATCAGTTTTTGCGCACAATATGACCTATTTCTGTGCCGACGTGCCGTAAAACACCATTCATTCATTCATTCTTTACACTTCTTTACTTTCTTCTTTATTATTTAACTTAGTCTTTAAGTCTGTACTTACTTCTTTACACTTCTTTACTTTCTTCTTTATTATTTAACTTAGTCTTTAAGTCTGTACTTACTTCTTTACACTTCTTTACTTTCTTCTTTATTATTTAACTTAGTCTTTAAGTCTGTACTTACTTCTTTACACTTTTTTACTTACTTTTTTCTTTACTTCTTACTTCTTTACATCTTTACACACTTATTTACATCTACACACTCACGTTTATTTACTTCTTTACTTCTTTATTTACTGCTTTACTTATTTACCTACGCACGCACTTACACACTGACTTACTGACGCTCTCTGGGTGCGTGGCTGGCTGACTTGCCTTGCTTTGTCTTGCGTTGCCTTTTCTTGTCTTGCCTTGCTTAACTATCACTTCAAATACTGCATGCAATTTGAACTCTGTCTCTTTAAATGCTACGGGTGTGCGGGCGTATTTGACGAGACACGTTCTAGTAATAATAAAGTCTCGTTAGTACAAGAAACGTTCTTCTTATAACCAGGATTTTTTTCTCGTTATTATGAAAATATTCTGGTTATTACGACAAAAATTCTCGTTATTACGAAAGTCTTTCTCTTTTTTGTTATTAGTAATTATTCGTTATGAGTTAGTGAGTGAGTGAGTGAATGAGTGAGTGCGTGAGTGAGCGAATGAGTGAGTGAGTGAGTGAGTGAGTTAGGTGAGTGAGTGAGTGAGTGAGTGAGGTGAGTGAGTGAGGTGAGTGAGTGAGTGAGTGAGTGAGTGAGTGAGTGAGTGAGTGAGTGAGTGAGTGAGTGAGTGAGTGAGTGAGTGAGTGAGTGAGTGAGTGAGTGAGTGAGTGAGTGAGTGAGTGAGTGAGTGAGTGAGTGAGTGAGTGAGTGAGTGAGTGAGTGAGTGAGTGAGTGAGTGAGTGAGTGAGTGAGTGAGTGAGTGAGTGAGTGAGTGAGTGAGTGAGTGAGTGAGTGAGTGAGTGAGTGAGTGAGTGAGTGAGTGAGTGAGTGAGTGAGTGAGTGAGTGAGTGAGTGAGTGAGTGAGTGAGTGACCAAAACAATTTCTATGATGGACTGTTATTTCTTTGATTTTAAACCAGTCATGTTTCAAAAATGTTCCTGTGTACACGCGCTTGCGTGCGTGCCTGCTTACTTGCGCGCAAGTTCATAGTCTCTTATTTTTCACATGTTATATCTCTTCTCCTTAGAAATCTATCTTCTTAAAGTTCTCGTTATTACGATAATATTTCTCATTATTAGGACAACAATTCTCTAGTTATCATGAGAATATATTTCTCGTTTCTACGAGAATGAAATTTTTCTGCAGTTCCATTGTGGTCCTTTTCGACTCTCGTAATTTAGAGGTATTATTCTAGAGAAAAAAGCACATCTTGCTTTATTTGTTTTTCCAACTGTAATACATCGCATATCGTATCCCACTAAACTTATATATATTGTATTGCAAAATCAAAGTTTATTTGTTCAGTTCCTTAAAAGAATTTGATTTAGGAACCGGGAAATCAGTTTCCGATTAGTTATTCAGCGTGAATTTGATTTGAAAAAGAAACCGGGAAGCAGAAAACTACTTTAAAGTCGCTGATAAATGTGCGTTTTAAATTCCTTAAGGTGATTAAAGAAATCAGCTTGTAATTGAGCTTTTAATATATCGTATTGTAAAATGTTATTAAGTTACATTTTTCATATGTTGGACCCCTGTGATGATATCTACCTAAATCCTTAAAGGATGGTAACGTTTGATGTTTGTCTTAAATATTGACTTGTCATACGCTTATCGATTTGTTCTTTTGTTGCTGTAGATTCTGCCAAGTCATTGATTGCTCACTTTGTGGCTTTCGAGGCTTTTTTATGTTATATATACACGATTTATATGTTTTAATTATACTGCCTATTAATATACTGCCTTGTTTGTGAGACAATATAACCTGGCGGAAATGTCTTTATTTACACTGTCCCGTTTATTGGGATGACAAAATGGTGAGTGAGGTTTGGTGCACCCCAGAGCATGGTTTATTAAAACCCCTAGCGGCCTCTTTTGCTACTGACCAGTACAAGGTGGTAGCCCTATTGTCAACCCCTTTATGTTTGCGATGTCATATCGTGCCTTTTATTCATCTTTGTATTTGTTGTTTGTTTCTGTGCGTGTTTGTGGTCGACTGTGGTCCTTGAATGCTACATTTCCTGTTCGACTTCTATATCTAAAAGGGTAGTTCGTTTGCAAACAAGCTGTGTCACGAAGAACACAGCAGAATACCGAGTATCAACAACATGGAAGACATCAGACACTGCCGGCACTCTGCCAAACACCGTTACCCACACCCCGTTCTGCACTCCCACCCACCACAGACCACATTTAAATAACCTGAGAGAACGGAAGCATATTTTACGATGATCCAATTTGGCATCCAATTTTAGCTGTGGCGGTCATTTTGAATTTCCTGTCAATCTGATCTTTACTAAGACTAACTCCATATTAAGCGCAACATTCATACAGTTTCACGAAAATCCATCAATTAGGAGTATTATTTGTCTTCCTGAAAAAAAAAAGCTTATGGAATTACCTGTTGTCTGCCATTCGTTAACGTTTACTTGTGGGCGACCAGCACCTCCACTTTTCATCCGATCTTGACCAAACTTATGGTAGTTATATATCCATAAGACATCGGACTATTGCGAGATTATCCCTGCAAGCGACTTGTTTCATGTGAGAATAAATGAGCAAAATACTTCAATGCAACTGAGATCAATTACAAGTAGAAATTTCATAATACCTAAGCCATATAACGAACTATTCAAATGTAGCTATTCTGAAACTTTGGTATGGAATAGTATTCCACTAGAAATTAAAAATTCTACATCATTGATATATTTTCCAACAATTGCTTCAGATGGGTAAAAAAAATCGAATCTAAATCTAGCATAGTCTAGTTTGCGTTTACATATTGTTAATTCCATGGGTATAGAAAGCAGTACCGATGTATACACTATACAAATGTGTCTATGCAGAGCTGTATGAGTTTTTGAGTATTTCACTCATACTTGTTTTACAAAATAACTCAGTTTTTTAAAATTATGAGTATCATTACTCACCAAATTACTACAAATACTCAAAACTTATAAAAATCATGAGTATTTTATTTGTATGTATTGTCCTGTGGAACAGTTTATTCCATAGTTACATGTTGTAGCATGGTCGCTGAATTCATTTTGTATTTGCAAAGGTGTAAATCGTTTAATTGAAAATAACACCTGTCAGAATAAATGGTGTACACTAACTACCAGTTATTGGAAGTTAGAGTATGACAGACAGCTGAAATGAACATGCTACAAAACAAATAGAGTATGGTCTCATCTCGTTGGTTACTTTAAACATCGATGAGACCGTACTCTATCTTTTACATAAAATTGTTCTAAGCACGGGTCTTACATGAAGAACAAAAGCCACACAGTGTTTGGTTTTGGGTCGTTTCTTTTAAAATGTATTACATGGATTCACATCCATTGTGGAAGCATGAACTATTTAAAGATGGTTTTTTTACTCCGAGCATGTTCCTTTTTACTCATTCATTTTAAATCTGATGAGTAAATACTCATTGGAGTAAAAAATTATCTACAGCTCTGTCTTTGTTTATGTATTGTAGTATATTTATGTTTTATCTTGATCGATTTTAGAGACAGCGTTTCATTTTAAAATATCACCTTGTTATATGCTTTGATATGTGTTCACAATTATACCTAGGCTAGAGTTATTTGGTAAATTATATTTATTTGTTCAGTTGTATTATATTTGTAAATATGTTATTAAGAGGGCCTCACGGAAGATAGGCTATGCCAATTGAGTCGCCCTCTATATCTAAAGAATTTACTTACTTATTGAGACAGCAAGTGATTAAATGAGTAAGGGAGTGAGTCAGTCAGTCATTGAGGTAGTGTGAGTGAGGCAGTCATTGAGTGTGTGTTGTCTTCCGACTGCAAAACACATATAAACTGGCATACACTGCCCGGCTTCGTCTGGCCTGGTCTTAAAATGATTCACCTTGATTGCTATTGATTCAAGTCATGTCCGTAGTCAGAACTGAATGATCAACTTTGCAATGAGGGGCACTCACAGAAGTTTGAATATATATTATATTGTATTTTGTTTTTACCTTATACAACTGAAGCCTGTAAAATCCCTCTTCCCAGTTCTACTATTTTTTCCCAATCAGAAAGCAGTAGTCTCTTTGAATTTGAAAAAATGCATTAATTATGCAATGTGTTTTTGTCTGACTGAGATTTGGTACTTCTAATAAATAATGGATGAACATAACTATAACTAAAGTATGGTTATTGTGACATTTACTTAATTGTTGAACCGTTACATATTTCCCAAAATTAGATTTTTCCCCCCTCACACACAAATTAGAAAGGCCTGCCTGGGCTTCTTCCAAATTGGAGGGGAAAAAAGCCCTGTGGGTGAGATGGTCCTATGTTGATAGGATACATAGGTGGGTTGTTGGATAGTAGTGCGGTAGTGCGATAGCAGGTAGGCAGTGTCAAGCTTGTGGGAGGATACTGAGTGGATATATTTAGGGCTGAATGGACTAATTATGTGAATATTTGATTGTATATATTGTCTAAGCGATTGGTTATAAAGAATGTTAAAATATATAGATTAGAATATATATCAATGGATATACTTAAACTTATATGTCTAATTCCAAAACATGTCATCAGCGAGCATTTTCTATTGTCTTAAGAATTCAACACCACTAGTCTCCATAGACGCAGTCTCCATTTCCTAGAATTTTATAACATCCATTAATTTTTATTCTGACCATTAGAAACGGTCAGTTACTGCATAATAAAAAACATTCTATCGAAAACCGGATACACAATGACCTTGAATATCACAGAACATTAAGAATTATTAGCTCAACGGTCAACCAGGGCATCCTTCTTTTCAAATGTATAGTTGAATATAGTGTTATTAATAACAATTTAGTAAAAGGATGACAGAAGGCATTTATTAGGTTTCCATCCATTTTTCTTTGCATCATCAGATATCAATCATGTTTGTTCTGAACTTCTTGTTTATACTTTCACTTTACATACCGGATACCATAGGACATTCCTGTAAAATATAATGAATGGAACTGTTTGAAATAGACAGAGGCATGAAAATAAAGCAACAACATGTATCTGTACCTGTTTCTTAATCTTAGTACAACTTCAGACTAAAATTTTAAAATAAAGTAAAATGTGTAAAGAAATATAAAAAGATCGGACAGGGAAAGTAGCATTCAAGGAGGACAGTCAACCACAAAACACAGAAACAAACACGCAAACAGACAAACAAGGAGGCAAAAGTAATAATCAATGCAAACGACAATACAAACACAAAAGGGTTGACAATAGGGCTACCGCCTTGGAACGGTCAGTGGCAAAGTAGACAACTGGGGATTTAAACCGGTTCTAGGGTGCACCAAACCTCAAACTTACACTACTGTCATCCCATTAAAACAGGACAGTGTAAATAAACAAATCCCCGCCATGATCTAATCTCTAACCAACAAGGCAGCATCAATAGGCAATATAAGTAAAACACAAATATGCTCGTGTAAATATAATACAAAAAAACAATAGCCTAGAAAGCCACAATGAAGGTACTCTATGACTTGGCAGAAGCCAGAGCAACAAGAGAATAAACCATTAAGGGCACGACAAGAAAGATCATAAACAAATATCAAACGCCACCGTCCCAATGGGCGACATCATATGGTCCACAGTCTGTCCGGTCATCGTACAATAAAAGAGGAAAGCATAGCGGCGAACTGTAAAAGGGTCCACCATCAAGCATGCAGTACGTTGCAAAATGATAGGGTCATAACCTCTTTTGATAATCTTTTTAACAAGTTTAGCAAAGATAGTATGAAAGTGATCATGACCAAGAATCTTACGAAGTTTATAAATCACATCACCATAGAAGTCAGATTGTGATAGTCCTTGTCGCAGAAGAGTCCTTAAATTACTTTTATATTTGGAAAGAAGATCAGGGTTACGATAATAAAATTTTGCAAAGGTTTTACAAAGTTTATGGTAACGGTAACCCTGATTGAGTAGCTTTTTAGTTATACAAAGATTACGAATATTTAAATCCTCAACTTGAGTGCAAGCTCTTGAAAAACGAATAAGTTGAGACACATACACCCCATAAGAAGTTCCAAGTGGGGATAATTAACAATGTCAAAATTAAAATCATCTCTCTTGTCATAGATTTTGCTAATTATTTCACCATTTTCAATCGAGAGATCTAAATCAAGAAAAGAAGCGTTATTATCAGATATATTAGCGTTGTTAAGCTGAAGTTCTTTAGGATAAATTTTATTAACCATAGTTGCAAAGAAAGGGTTGTCAATGTTCAATATGTCATCCAGATACCGAGAGGTGTCATTAAAGGCTTCAAAAACATCTGCCTGGGTATCTGGTGAAAGACTCAACATGAAATCTCTTTCATAGCAAAACAAAAACAAATCTGCGACAAGTCGTGCACAGTTCGTACCCATAGGGATACCAACAATTTGTCTGTAAACGGTGGTTTCATACCTGACGAAAATATTATCTAATAGGAAGATGAGTGCTTCACAAACTTCATAGCAAGTCCACATAATATAATTGTCTAAACTGCCGTTAGTAAAAAATGCTTTAATATTATTACATGCCAAAAATGTAGTATTTTCTCTAGCGAATGTTTTTTGAATAAGAGAAATTAGCTTGTCTTTAATAAGGTGATGTGGTAAGGTTGTATATAGTGTAGAGAAGTCATAAGTGCTTATCGATGAAACTTGACCTTTATTGAAAATTTTATCAAGAACCTATCCTGAATTTTTTATAGACCAAAATAAATTAATCCCAGAGTTTTCATAAGTTTTATCACAATACAGTTTAACGTGATCTTTAACGGCAGTAAGACAAGAAGTTAAAAGTTTGGAGATGTGTTTTGTGGTGCAGACACTAGAATTCGAAATAAAGCGAGCCTTATTCAGCTGCCGAAGGCAGCTGACTCTTATATGGTTTTTATATCTGTCTATGGTTAACAGACTGTGACTCATGTAAGTGGCAATACGCATGCTTTACAACTTGAATTCCTAGAGAACTCGTCTGAAAAACTTAAATGGTATAAACACATATTTTGTAATGTTGAAAGGTTACCATATCACTTGCTGAAATGACGATTTCGTAAACCAGTCTACTGAAATGTAGCATGTAATCATTACTATTATATGTTAGTCTCGGCCAGCCAGACCGTATCATGCATATGTCTTACTTGCAGATATCGGTCTGGGCAGATTAGGCCAATTAAAGCGCCCACTAGCAATTAGCACAATTTATTCGCGCGTGATTTCTTCACGCGCATAAAGTGACGTTTGCGTGACGTCATGTTGTAAATAAACTACAACGTCAATTGTTAATGCATCAGTTAACTTTTTAACGTCACTTCCTGCTTCTCATAAGTTAAAAATAAGACATTATTTTTAAATTAATCTAAATATTTGTGTTTTTGAAAGTCTCGTTGAATCTCTAAAAATCTCGCCAAAATCGCCAAAAACGTTAGGGCGATTTTAAACGTCCTATTTTCTCCAGGCCCTGATTCTGGATCCGTGCAGCATAGCGTAATGAAGAAATCAGAAGCGGGCCGGGTGACCGAGGCTATATTATAAATTATGTATATATTAGCGACGAAACATTCAGAAGCCTCAATAGTGCAGTTGGTCGAGGCTCCGTGTTAGTGCCCAGGAAGGTAGGGTTCAAGCCTGCTGATTTCCTTTTTCTCCTTTTTTAAATTTTCATTGGTTTATATTATTGCTTCACATTTTTCGCTTTGATAACGCAATCTTATAATTACACATGGAAACAGTGAACAGTTTATTATGTGTTGTAATGTACACTCTACCGCACATGTGTTGTAATGTACACTATATTAAACGCACACGTGAACAATTGTATTTCTGTGGTGATGTGTACAGTACTTCTAGCACGTCGTATTACAAGGTAATTGTAATCAATATGTAAGGCATGTCAAGGTTTTTGAACAGAAAGAAGCGAGGTCGCCCACATTGATTTAAAATGCTTGGTAGGAAGAACTGATGGTAAAAATCGGGAAGAATGTAAGAAAAAACGGTCGTGGCGTGTTTATGTCTCCGTGACAACATTTATTTTTTTCAATATTGTTTTAACACCCGTGACTTGATATATTATTGTGTTAACTTCTTGTCTCTCGGCAAGCAGCCTCCTGGACGCGTGTGCTAAACTTTATGGTCCTGTTTAAAATGTACTATCTAAAAATTCCATTCAGTTCGCACTCTTGTAATTTCGTTTCGACAAGGGTGCAAAATAAAATGTGTTTCTGTTTAGATTTAATTAATTGAGTGAAAACCATTTGTACTCTTGTACTTCGGTTTTGACAAGAGTGCATACATGGTTTTATTTTGCTTTATTTCAGGTTTCATAAACATCATATGGTTTCCATCATACTACTATATATCAATTTAGTAAAAATAAATGCTTTAAAAACAATAGTATGTGACTGACATGTGTAGTGCCTTGTATGTGATTTACCAATTAAACAGAAATTTAATTAATATGAATAACGGTTTTAAAAAAAAAATTAAACATTATGTGACAATTGTAGTGCTTTATATGTATGTTTTACAATCAAACAGAAATTAAAATTATATAAAACTAAAACTTTATCTGACCTTTGAATTTCTTGTAAATATTTATAAATATATTGATATTTTGCATGTGTACATTATGTATAATTTGTGTTATTAAATTATGTTGAATATATGCGGGGGTTTTGTTATTCTTATATCTTTAATAAATTTAATAAATTGCGTGAATGCAATTAGCAATTAGAATGAGTAATATTTAAGGAATTTCACAGTTATTTTCACAGTTATTTTCACAGGAATTTCAAAGGAATTTAGGCAGAATTTCATGAGTATATATACAGAAACAGGCCAGTATTCAGGGCAACACCAAACGGAATATAAAGTTAAATACATGTATTATGTACAGTATATTATAGAGAAGTTATTTAAAATAAAGGATTTACACTATTCTTCTTGAAAGGGTCTTGTAAGTTAATGTAAGTTTGTTGCATTTTTAAACAATGGCAGTTTAAGATGTTTTTTAAGCCATAACTTACATGGCTGCTTCAAATGCCTCATGATTAGCATGCCTAGATAATTATTCCATGATGAGTTTAATATTATTGATATTAACATGCGAATACAGCAGATTTCTTGTTAAAATTGAGACACAAACACAGATCGATCTGACAACTCATTCCAAATGAACGTAGTTTATGAGTATAAATGTATGACTATTAGTATCACAAACCAAAAAAAACTTATTTATTAGACAACTATTATGTTATAAAAGTTTTAAAGTGTGGTCCGGGTCGTCCTAAAACGTGGTCCGGGTTGTCTGGTCCGGGTTGTCCCATGGTCCGGGTTGTCCCTATACCGTATGGAATCATGTATATGCCCTGTGGTGATCCAGATCGATATAATTAATTCCCGAATACATAATACAATATCGACATCGGCTAGTAGGTTTGAACCCGGTTCTAGGAGGCACTAAACCTCGCACTTACACTGAAAGAGAGGGATCGAGTGTCATGGGCGTAGCGTGGCATACTCCCTTACTCGCGGGAGTAACTTGAAAAATAAATCACAGACCTAATAACAATTGTTGTTATTAGGTCTGTATAAAAATATTAAAATATTCAAGAGTTTAAAAATTCAATTAATTAATTCGGAGGTGCGTGGGGTGTGGGTGAGTGTGGAATCGCATGTATGAACACCATGTTGGTCCAAGACGAAAATAATATCGGGAAGGCCCCGGAAGTGGGGGCACCTACTCTCAAATCCTCTCCCCTTACTTTTCGTATTATGAGTATGTTGAACACTGGGTAGAGGTGTTCGTAAATTACGTCCGACTTCGATGTTTGTTTATGGGCAAACAATGAATTTGTTTGTTGGTTTGTTTATTTGTTGCTTAACTTCGTTTTAGCACATTTTCGGCTATGATAATGGTCGATTTTTACTGGTGGAAACAGACCACTCACTAATTTATGGGTTAAACCACGTCCACTACTGTATACCAGTATATACTGAATCCGTAAGAATCGGCATGTTCTCACTTAAAATCGAGGAGGATTTGAACCCGTAGTGGTGAGTTGCGAGCATTTTATTTATCGCACGCAGCGTCTTTACCCGGATGCTAGATATGGAATATGACTTATAGTTATCTACCCGAATAACTTGTTTATATTTTCAGCAGAAGATATTGGATCGGATACGTGCAGGTTTTAAAGCCCAAAAGTTGTTTCATTTTACCTGATTGAGACATATCTTCAAATTACAATTCGCTTTCTCATGATTCAATTTGATATGGTTTGAAATTAATTATATATGTCGACATATACCGCTAGCAGAGTCAAGATTTATTCCTTGCAACTGAAACACAATTATTGTAGTACAGGCGTCTCGTTAAATGCAGTAGTATTTTTTCATTTGGATTGCTCCAGATATTAAAGCAACACACGGCAATCTTCTTTTTGTTTGTTTGTTTTTTATTTGTTGTTGTTTTTTGTAAATTTCCGCATTACTTGCAATTGTCCGATCATAAATATTAAGTATACGAATAGTATAAAGCGAATTATTTTTGCATATTATTAATTGTTGTGTGTGTGTGTATGTATGTGTGTGTGTGGTTCTAAGGATTATAGTCCCTCCGCCAACATACTCAATGATCCTCACGGTTCACCGATATGGGTACAATAGAGTCTGGACTTATTAATTGTTGATAATGTTGCACCAATATTTAAGGCTTTGGTAGCATAGGTCTTTGAAACTTTTTCGTTCTGCTGTTCTTCTGGCAGAATGAGAAAAAGAATCAAGTTTCATTCTGCTGATATATGGCGCGAAAACTAATGGTTTCGGTGATCCGACAAGAGCCTACACCAGAGAACATTTATCCCCTTAACTTGAGTCAATGTGTAAAAGGACTCCTTCTTCCCATCAGGAATCCGGCCTTGAAACTCCCTACCATCCAACCTAGTCCACGCCCAATCCATCGTTGCCTTCCGATCAGGGATTAGTAGGGGGAATGCGCATATGTAGCCTTAAATCAGAAATGTTTTTAACCTATTTTAACTGCACATGGACTTTCACCACATGTACATAGTTCACCACATGTGCGAGTATGTTCCAGAAGAAACCTGCACAATGTAGGGAGAAGAAGTATTATATAAAACCCTGATGTCACTGATCGAAGAAGAGGCATGGTAATTATTAGCCACTGCATTAGTAATGTCACTCTAACAAAACAGTTTATAACTAAGCGTACTTTTAAATACGTCAAATCAGTTTGGGTTTTCTAAGAAATAGTTTATCATGCACACGTACTCTCACCGAAAATATGATCTCCATTACAATCAAGCTCGAGGTCGAGTGGTCTCTAGAGTCTCTCACTTAAAATCACGTCTGTGGGTTCGATCACTTCCCCTCAGGGCTGTGGGTTCTATCACTTTCCCCGTCACGGCTGTGGGTTCGATCACTTGCCCCTGATGGCTGCGGGTTCGATCACTTGCCCCTCACGGCTGCAGGTTCGATCACTTACCCCTCACAGCTGTGGGTTCGATCACTTGCCTCTCACGGCGTTGGGTTCGATCACTTACCCCTCACAGCTGTGGGTTCGATCACTTGCCCCTCACGGCTGTGGGTTAGATCACTTGCCCCTCACGGCTGTGGGTTCGATAACTTACCCATCACGACTGTGGGTTCGATAACTTGCCCCTCACGGCAGTGGGTTCGATCACTTGCCCCCCACGCCTTTGGGTTCGATCACTTGCCCCACAAAGCTGTGGGTTCGATCACTTGCCCCTCACGGCAGTGGGTTCGATCACTTGCCCCACAAAGCTGTGGGTTCGATCACTTGCCCCTCACGGCTGTGGGTTCGATAACTTACCCATCACGACTGTGGGTTAGATCACTTGCCCCTCGCGGCTGTGGGTTCGATCACTTGCCCCTCACGGCTGTGGGTTCGATCACTTGCCCCTCACGGCTGTGGGTTCGATCACTTGCCCCTCACGGCTGTGGGTTCGATCACTTACCCCTCGCGGCTGTGGGTTCGATCACTTGCCCCTCACGGCTGTGGGTTCGATCACTTACCCCTCGCGGCTGTGGGTTCGATCACTTGCCCCTCACGGCTGTGGGTTCGATCACTTGCCCCTCGCGGCTGTGGGTTCGATCACTTGCCTCTCACGGCTGTGGGTTCGATCACTTACCAATCGCGACTGTGGGTTCGATCACTTGCCCCTCACGGCTGTGGGTTCGATCACTTGCCTCTCACGACTGTGGGTTCGATCACTTACCCATCGCGGCTGTGGGTTCGATCACTTGCCCCTCACGGCTGTGGGTTCGATCACTTGCCCCTCGCGGCTGTGGGTTCGATCACTTACCCATCGCGGCTGTGGGTTCGATCACTTGCCCCTCACGGCTGTGGGTTCGATCACTTGCCTCTCACGGCTGTGGGTTCGATCACTTAGGGGCAAGTGATCGAACCCACAGCCGTGAGAGGCAAGTGATCGAACCCACAGCCGTGAGGGGCAAGTGATCGAACCCACAGCCGCGATGGGTAAGTGATCGAACCCACAGCCGCGAGGGGCAAGTGATCGAACCCACTGCCGTGAGGGGCAAGTGATCGAACCCACAGTCGTGATGGGTAAGTGATCGAACCCACAGCCGTGAGAGGGTTCGATCACTTGCCCCTCACGGCTGTGGGTTCGATCACTTGCCCCTCACGGCTGTGGGTTCGATCACTTGCCCCTCACGGCAGTGGGTTCGATCGCTTGCCCCACAAAGCTGTGGGTTCGATCACTTGCCCCACACGGCTGTGTTTTCGATAACTTACCCATCACGACTGTGGAGTCGATCACTTGCCCCTCGCGACTGTGGGTTCGATCACTTGCCCCTCACTGCTGTGGGTTCGATCACTTGCCCCTCGCGGCTGTGGGTTCGATCACTTGCCCATCACGACTGTAGGTTAGATCACTTGCCCCTCGCGGCTGTGGGTTCGATCACTTGCCCCTCGCGGCTGTGGGTTCGATCTCTTGCTCATCGCGGCTGTGGGTTCGATCACTTGCCCCTCGCGGCTGTGGGTTCGATCACTTGCCCCTCGCGGCTGTGGGTTCGATCACTTGCCCCTCACGGCAGTGGGTTCGATCACTTGCCCCACAAAGCTGTGGGTTCGATCACTTGCCCCACACGGCTGTGGGTTCGATAACTTACCCATCACGACTGTGGGTTCGATCACTTGCCCCTCGCGACTGTGGGTTCGATCACTTGCCCCTCGCGGCTGTGGGTTCGATCACTTGCCCCTCGCGGCTGTGGGTTCGATCACTTGCCCATCACGACTGTAGGTTAGATCACTTGCCCCTCGCGGCTGTGGGTTCGATCACTTGCCCCTCGCGGCTGTGAGTTCGATCACTTGCTCATCGCGGCTGTGGGTTCGATCACTTGCCCCTCGCGGCTGTGGATTCGATCACTTGCCCCTCGCGGCTGTGGGTTCGATCACTTGCCCCTCACGGCTGTGGGTTCGATCACTTTCCCCTCGCGGCTGTGGGTTCGATCACTTGCCCCTCGCGGCTGTGGATTCGATCACTTGCCCCTCGCGGCTGTGGGTCCGATCACTTGCCCCTCACGGCTGTGGGTTCGATCACTTTCCCCTCACGGCTTTGGGTTCGATCACTTGCCCCTCACGGCTGCGGGTTCGATCACTTGCCCCTCACGGCTGCGGGTTCGATCACTTGCCCCTCACGGCTGTGGGTTCGATCACTTGCCCCTCACGGCTGTGGGTTCGATCACTTGCCCCTCACGGCTGTGGGTTCGATCACTTGCCCCTCACGGCTGTGGGTTCGATCACTTGCCTCTCACGGCTGTGGGTTCGATCCCTCATGGGGCTAGGACTCGATATATGAGGAAGCTATCCAGATGGCTTGCGAAACGTCGGTGGTTCTACCCAGGTTCCTGCCCGTGCACGAAAATTGCCCGGAGGGGCGCCTGGGGTCTTCTTCCTCATGCAAATGGATGCTGGAAAGTCGTGATATGACAACTGTTGGTGCGTTTATAAAATCCAATTCAGTTCAATTACATTATAATCGAATGGTTATAATTACAAAATAATACTCCCTGATAATTACATAATTATATGAGGATGAATATATCGTTTACTATTATTACATGTGTATATAAATAAGTGTTCGTATACATAATATAAACTAGAACGAAATCGACGGCACGCCATCATAAATTCCCACGCGTTCTTAACACATGTCAATAGGATAAACAAATAGTTAATGCTCTATCCAAATTGATATCCAAAAATAATGTTGCTTTGGTCCCCCCCCCCCCCCCCCACCCCCCACTTCCCAGTTATCACGTTTGGAAGTTGCATGCTAAATTCTGTTCAGAGGTAACTGACCCCATATTACCCTACCCTACTCTATACCTGACCACTGAGCAGACATACAAGTTTGAAATAAAGCAAAAACTGTATCTTTCATAAACGAAATAATTATATGCCAAGTTATATGCAAACATATAACAAAACAAGAAATCCCCGCCCCTATTTTTAAATAAATTTGGATGAGAAACTAGCAATTAATTTATTATGGCCTAAGTTTTGTCAAATCCAACACGGTGTTTAAAAAAAGATAATATATAAGCAAAAAAAAAAAGCAAAAAAAATAAAAATAAAATAAAATTTAAATAATAATAATTAAAACAAATACTAATAATAATAAAAACTGTGTACGTCTAAGATCGTTGAAAAAATGTGGCCATTATCGTGTTAATAATAGGTAAAACTGCATTTTTGCCAATTCAGGGGCCATAACTCTGGTGTTACTGGTCCGATCTATCCCATTATCGAACTCGTCCGAGATCTTATGGTCATATGCAATCTTTGTAAGTTTGGTTAAGATTGCTCAAGTAGTGTGGCCTCTATCGTGTAAACAAGTTAAAAGTTGATGAGTGGTCACAATAGCTCACCTTTGAGCACGAATGAGCACGAAAGAGCTAAAAATCATCAGCTCCAAAAGACCAAGGTCATAGATGAAATCCATGCGTCCAAAAAGATGCACTACCCAAGACACAACTATGTCAAAATAGAATGTTCTGTCTTCCAAAGATTAAGCTATAAATTAGGTTTAAAACATCTACTGCATAGTTATAGTTCATGAGAAAGTGATGTAAATGTAACAATTAAGGTTATCTGCCATTTGCTTGGATGGTGAACGTCACATCCATATTTGCTTTTTGACACGTTGTAATGTACTATCCAAGAAACAAAATGTGAAAGGTCTAATGCATAAAGTTTGTGAGAAAGTGATCTAAACGCAAATGTTAAAAAATACTAAGTTATCCGCCCCTTGCTTGAAGGGTCAAGGTCACATCCACATTTGCTTTGTCAAGTTGCATTGTACCACTCAAGATACAACTATAAGCAAAGTTTGAAAGGTCTTAGTGCAAACAGTTTGTTATAAAGTGACCTAAACGCCAAAGTAGAAAGTAAAAATTATAAGGTTATTTGCCCTTTGCTTGGACAGTCAGGGTCATTTCCACATTAGCTCTGTCACGTTGCAATGTACCACCTAAGATACAACAATAAACAAAGTTTGAAAGTGTAGTGAATACAGTTTGTGAAAAAGTGACCTAAACGCAAAAGTTGAACCTATAAACTATTAAAGTTATCTGCCCTTTGCTTGGAGGGTCAAGGCCACTTCCATATTTGCTTTGTCACGTTGCGATGTACCACCCAAGATACAACTATAAGCAAAGTTTGAAATGTCTAGTGCATACAGTTTGTGAGAAAATGATCTAAACGCAAAACTTGAACCTAAAAATTATTAAGTCATCTGCCCTTTGCTTGGTGGGTCAAGGTCACATCCACATTTCCTTTGTCACGTTGCGATGTACGCTACCCAAGATACAACTATAAGCAAAGTTTGAAAGGTCTAGTGCATACAGTTTGTGAAAAAAATGACCTAAACGCAAAACTTGAATGTTTACGACGCCGCCGCCGTCGGAAAAGCAACACCTATGTCTCTTTTTTCCTTCCAAAAGGCGAGACAAAAATATGGTGTATTGAATTTGTAGCAGGCTGGGTTCTAAGGGAAACCCCAAAATGTTTGTTCCTCCCCGATACACTGTAACTAATTATGTTCTGACACCGGGTCAACCAGTCAGCACTACCCATTATTTGCATCAGACAAGTAACTACTACCATTTTTAAAGTCTTTGGTATGACGGGGCCAGGGGAATCATGGCTAGGGAACCCAAACCAACTACCTCCCAAATGCAAGGCTCAAGCTCTGATACAGTGTGTGCGTGTATAACTTTTGTAGTTTAAGAGCACAGCCACTTTTGATCCTAAGAACTTCGTTTGTACAACTTTTGTAGTCTATGAGTTGGCAATCATTTATAAATAAAAATTGATAACGCTATATAAACGAAGTTCCCAGGCTAAGAAATGGCTGTGCCCCGGGGTTCCAGTGTGTTACTATGGAGATTGTATATGTTTCACATAGACTCTTATAGGGCATTTGTAAACGACATCTCCTCAGAAACTGCTTAACCAATTTTGACCAAATTTCACGTGACGATACTGAGGTCAAATGCCTTCCAAAGTTGTACAAATTAGGTCAATGCGACATCCAAGATGGCCGCCATTACCATATATGGTCAAAACCTTAAAACATCTTCTTCACAAGAACCGCTGAACAGATGCTGACAGTTTTTGTTTTTGTTTTTAGCTCTACTGGCCAAGGAAGGGCCAACAGAGCTTATGGGATGGCGATTGATCCGTCGTCCGTTAACTTTTACCTCGTTAATACGATAGGGCCTTCATTTTTCATCCAATCTTTACCAGATTGTTTATATCAATGAAAGCTCGGACAAGTTCGAAAACAGCCAGATAGGACCAGTAACAATGGAGTTATGGCCCTTGATTTAGTTAAAAATCCCATTTATTAATCCCACTTAAAATACACAGTATAATTCCGTCAACATAACATTCCATTTGAGACGATTGCATATACCAAGTTATGTGCAAAAATGTGGAAAAAAAAGACAGTGTAATTGAATGTTTAGTGTATTTGACCTTTTGACATCCCCCAACCCCTACGAGTGCACCTGGGTGCGGAGCGAAAAATAACATTGCTCTTGCACGCCGTCATCATATGGTGAAGTCATACCCTAATTAAGTTTGGTTGAATTCTGCTCAGCGGTTTAGGAGGAGATAGTTAACGAACAGACGGGCAAACGGACACACGAAGGCGATTTTAATATAGGCTACCCTGTTTTGTTCTTTTTCAAAAACGTGGGTATAATGACGGTGTAATTAAATGTTTAATATGTTTGACCTTTTGCCCCAACCACCTCCGCTGAGGTCTGCTGGGTACGGATCCCAAAACAGATTTGCTCTTGCTCGCCTAAGTCATCCACTATTTATAAGTTTGGTTGAATTCCCCTCAGTCAGTGGTTATGTAGAAGGTTTAACAGACGGTCAGACGGACAGACGAATAAACGAAGGCGATTTTGACATCCGCTTGCTTTTTCAAAGCGTGTGGATAATAAATTGATAATCTTAATCTTTTATTTTTGTAATGATTACATATTAGCAGATTTGGCAATGTTTTACCCAATCCCCAGTACCAATAAGACGATAACGATCTAGTCTACGTTTATAATTCTCCTATATATTATACTACCCGCATGGATTCAGGAAGTAGAATGTGTCAACAAATTACCTTAGAAATTACGAGAGAAGAAATATGCATATATTTGTAAATGAGGTAGTCCTTCTACTAAAATAAAGGGTGTTGTGTTAGTTTAATAAGCAGAGTTAATACGAAATGTATTTAATGTACGTAAGTATCATCATCGGATCGAAAGCCACACATTCTCCGACTCGTAATGCATAATTTTTATTTGAGTCAATTCAATCTCATAATTAATAACACTCCCTTGTTGTAGCATAATGTGTTTTTATTTTTTGTAATAATTTATGAAAATTGGACAATACTTGGAGGAATATATTTTAACTATAAACCGTTTAGCTTTTTAAAATATCTTTAAAACTCTTGTGTTTTACAAATTGTTAAATGTTCTGGTCGTTTGACAATTCTTTTATAGAAACAGGTAAATACAAATAAAACAGTTTTAATCTGCAAAAACAATCATAATACCTACTCTTATATCCTTTATAAGTATTTAACTGTTGTTACTTATATTATGTAAGTGGAAGTTAATCCGAGCCTTCTCTGACCTTACCCTCAGACATATGAATAAACAGATAGGTAACTTCTTATCTTAACCATTGAAGTAACCAAAATACAGGGAACGAAATGGGCGCTCGCACGAGGTACGGGCGAGTACACAAACAGGTGCACTAGTCCGTATTTGCGAGTGCTGTAATCTGTAGTCTACCCAACATCGTCAAATACACACCTTGCATACATACAACAAAAGTACAACAGTGTCTGAAAATCCATTTCGTTCACTGAGATATTTAAAAGGTGACAGAAAATAATAAATTTGGGAGACACGGCTCTCGTACTTGACTAGAAAACAGTCTAGGAAGTAATCACTTGTGACTGGCAGGAAACGGTGGCTGTGAACCAATCGCTACGCATCTTATAAATGACGGCAAATCAAAATGGCGGCGCCCATTTGTTTTCATAGGTATGTGTGCGGTCAAAGGCTTAGCATGTAAGAGATTTTTACTTTCTCATGTCTAAATGCAAATAAAAGACAATGTAGGACGATTTTGAACCTCACTGAGGTTACCTCTGCGTGTTTTAGTATGTTTTATCAGAGAAAATAGTCTATTTACACCAGTGGTCGAGAGTGACAAAGTAACGCGACACGTGTTTCTGAATGTCACACATTTTCGTCGGTCACTTCCTAGACTGTTTTCTAGTCAAGTAGATAATATACACGAATGGTGAATTGTATAATAAAATGGCTTTATATATGTTAGAATGATTTTTGTTCTGATTTTATGGATATTTATTATACAGACCAGTACGGACCAGTACTGATTGACATGGACCAGTACCCCTTAAGGTCCACTGGTCCGTAAACACCAGTACTACCTCGCATCCCATTTTGATCCCTGAAATATCATGTGGCTCCTTAACTTTTCCTTCTATCTTCTCTCTCAGTTATTCACCGATTTTGATGAGAATACATCCAAAAGATTCCTAGTGAATAGCAAAATGGTATTATAATAATTTATGTTTATTTTCAAAATAAGAAATTGTATAAAAAAATGTTTAAAGTTTAAAATGTCATCAGTCAGAGCTCTAACCTTAAACAGTTATAAGTTTTATAACTGCTGAAAGTTATTAAAATGCCAAATTATTATCTCCCTTTGGTTTAGAGTAGCAGTTACTTTTCCCTAGTAACCATTTGTAACCTAAATCAGTTACCAAGATCAATTGATAATGAATTGAAATAGTTGCCAAATGTACAGTGTTTATTTATGTCTGAATACTTCTTATTAAGGATAAATACATCTTCATCAAGATCCAATTGGCAGTTGTTCAATAATTATCATGTTGGAGTCTACAAAATGATTTTTAATGAATTTTGTTGCATAACAGTAGGTTATTTGAGAGGCCTTGCACATTGAATTTTCATTGATGCTCATAGAATTTTATTGCATAGTTGTAAAGTTGAATAATCACCCTACCTGGAGAAAATTGTCATATATGTAGGAAAATTCCTGTACAGAAGATAGAATGCATCTAAACTGGAGTGATTTTGTGGTAGTAACCGATTCTGGTTACTATACGAGTTTTAGTGTTTTTTTTTAAATAACAGTCACAGGTTATGAAAAACGTAACTGTTTAAGGTTAGAGCTCTGACTGGTCATCATTTTTCGCTTTTCTCTTAAAAATCAATGTTTTGACATAGTCGAAGTTTCCACTAAACTCCTTTCTTGCTCTCAATGTAAGAGAAAACAAAATACTATCATTGGAAAGAAAATTAAATTTGTGATGGTATTTGACTTGAATGAAACTTCTATAAAATTCTTCATGATATGTGTGTTTAAAGTTGGGAAATATTTTGTGAAATTTTCGAACTCTGCCACTTGAAATTTACACAATTGTCATAGTGTCCAATCTATTTGTTATTAGGTCTGTGCCTTACCGGCCATTTTTACGATTTTTGATATTTCATCTGGCTGTGTACGATGAAGCCACAAAAATATAATAAAAAAAGGCTTTTAGGGTCAGGGAAGGCTCGGATTAAGTGGAAGTTAACTATGTTTTTGTAGCATGTATTAGTACCAGTTTCAACAAATGTTATACATTACTATCTATTGTGATCAAGTGACACTATACATCAATATAAACCATGCATTTAGGTTATAAAAGGTTTATGCAGTCTATTGTGACTTATTTTTAGCTTGACTATTCGAAGAATAAGAGAGCTTATGTAATAACGTCAGCGTTCGCTTCGGCCTCCCACATTTAGATTTGCGTGTAACCTGTGTTTACAAGACTATATCTCTTACATTTATTATCCTAGCACAACCAAATTTGGCCATGGGCTTTCTTATAGCATTGTTCCTGTAACCAATGGAATCCAAATTCTGATCCCCATAAAATGTGTCCCATTTTACATCAAATTTTGCGAATTGGTTTACTTATAATAATATGTTTTAAAGGTTTGCGTAAGTAATTTTGTCTTCTGCAAATTCATGGCTCCCATGCAGTGCAAATTGTGATGGCCCATAAAATGTGCAATAAAGGCAGATCAAGGTTTGCGTGTAAGTTGTTGTATATATCTATAATTTTGGTTGGGATTTTTTATAGGATTATGCATCTTATTCATACTTCACCTATATTGGGGCATGGGCTCCTTCCTCCCCACCCACAATTGAAACAATTTTTTTTTACATATTTCTGTGTTGTTTTGGTCAATTCTTACACATATTGCTATGTTTTTCCCCACTCCGCCTTCCCTCTCCCCACGCCATTCTCGAAACGCATGTTTTTTTTTTCATATTTCTTTGTTGTTTTAGTCAATTCTTACACATATAGCTATGTTGCCCCCCTCCCCCACTCCCATCCTCCTCCCCCTTCCCACACTGTCTTGAATTTTTTTTTTTTTTTTTACATATTTCTGTGTTGTTTTGGTCAATTCTTACACAAATAGCTATGTTTTTCCCCCACCCCCTTCCTCCGTCCCCCCGCCTCCCCCTCCCACACTCGAAACATACTTTATTATTTTTTACATATTGCTGTGTTATTTTTGGTCAATTCTTACACATTATAGCTATGTTGCCTCTGGCCCCGTACCCACACACACACTCAAAATGCATATTTTTTCCCACACTTTTTTTTATAGCTATGTTGCCCCACTCCCCCCTCCTCCCACTTCACACAGTGTCTTGAAACCTTTTTTTTTACATATTTCTGTGTTGTTTTGGTAAATTCTTACACAAATAGCTATGTTGTTCACCCCCACTCCACTCCACCTTCCCTCCTCCCCTCTTCTCCCCCCTCCCACACTCAAACATACATTATTATTTTTTACATATTGCTGTGTTATTTTCGGTCAATTCTTACACACATTAATAAAATGAAAGCAATAATTCTAAGGCCACAAAAAATTAATTACCTGGTTCTCAGGCCACTTTTTCTGAGAAGAGATGTGGGCGGGCGCATTTTTTTTACAATTTTACAGTGGTCAACAGACACGCGGACGATTTTTTTTTATCCAAACTTTTTATTCCAATACATGTATTGATGCAAAATATCTCGAAATACATGTGCAATAACCAGTTGGATCAGCTCATCTCTATTGTCAATCATTACCTTATCATTTCTTCCCGACTTTATATGCTTCTTTCAATCACAATATAAAGTCCGTATATTTGTATTTGAGTCAATCGACTGGATGACACCGCCATTATTGCATGTTTTTGTGAGACTTTGTCGATTAGACGCTTGAATAAATCGCCTGTTCTGTAGCACCTACTAGTTCCAAGCGTCTCAAGCGTCTGACTCTCCTAGATTGGTACCCGTACGACTGCAACACTCACAAGCTAGCGAGCAGAGCGGCAGATAGTCGGCTGCGCACCAGTCTACCCACAAGGGGATTCCCCTGAGGTAGTGACATGTAAAAACCGGAACAAACTTGGATGCGGAACTTTTTTTTCAAAATTTCGGAAGCGCATTTCCAATTTTTATTTTATTACTTTTGAGATAAAATCGGCAATGCGGCACCAAAAAAAGACATGCGGGCGGGCCTGAGAACCAGGTAATTAATTTGTTATGGCCTAAGAAACACTTATTATTCATGTGAAAATTATTTATGATGTTTATTAGATTTTTTCAAAATTGCATACCTTTTTTAATTTGTGTTACATAAAAGCCAAATGTGTGTGTTCCAATCAATCCACTTCTCTACTTAACTAATTGATTGGTTTTATGATCAAACAACTTCCATACAAGTTCACAAAGCCGTAATTCCACCTCACTATTTGCACCCAAATTTGGAACTACATTTTGGCCAACTAAATTTATCACAAATTGAGTTACCTCCCCTGTTGGTTCATGCTACTTGTAGGTCACGTCAGATCAACCTTCATCTAATCAATATTCATGAGAATATCAACTAAATTCAACCAATGAAATTGTTATTGCTGTGGATTGCATGATAAATTCAAAGAAATGCACTAAATCGCATGTTTTATATCAAGATACGGAGAAAATAATGGGCGATGCCATATGTGTTTTGAAAATATATATTCCACCAAAATTATTATGATAAGTACTCTAAATAGTAAGACATAGAACATCTGGCCACTTATCTCAGTTCATAGCGAACTCGACTGTTGACCCGCAAGTGTCATTTTAGTGTGGGTTCAATCCCACAAATCGGTAACATTTTTGTACCGCTATTAAATTCCATCAAACAATATTTTCTTTATATTTTTTTCAGTAAATATTCAATAATGGTTGGTGTATTATGTTTGTTAATGCAATTATTTTGTATTTTATAAGCTAAAAGTTACGGACATTGTCTCTTTCAATACCGAGGGTAGACTGCTCCACAGCATTGTACATGCACAGTGAATCAGTCTGTACCAAGCAATTTTGTAGGCTGAAATCTGATTGGTTAATCGTAAGGTCAATCAGACGTGACCTCAAATGGAGTGTTGTCAGATCCTTGTAGTGTAGAGTATCGTAGTGTGATAAAGGGTCTGATTTTAATGAGATTGGAGTCAATTAAAAGTCACAGGCTGCTGTATAACTCTCAGATTCCTAATCGGACCCCATAAAGTATTACTCTTATTATATACAAGTAGGCACAAAATATGATGTACCCAAATATTTAACTGTTCTTTGAATAATGTGCAGTCATATTTATGCCGTCTCATCTTTTTGTTAATCGCCACAGGTCACAATTCAAAAAGACAGCAGAACATAATCCAAGCCTTCTCTGACCGTAACATCTCTTTTTACGGTTTTAAATTTCATCTGGCTGTGTCACACAACCTGCGTATGGTCAGAGTGGTTCCTATAGTAAAAACAGGGGGATCTCCTCTTCCACGAGGGAGAGGAGCTTTTTCCTCTTCCACGAGGGAGAGTAGCTTCCCTCTTGGTTTTAAGTCAATATATATGTCTAACTCAAGTTAGAAAGTATACATTAAATTAACATTTCAAGTAACTAAAGTAATTATCAATATATATTTATTTACCTATTCAAACAGAAATATTTGTTATATTAATCTTATTAAAGTTGTAACGGTCAACACTTCCAACGATATTTTTGATAAATATTTCCTCTCAACATTCAGACAATTTCAGTTTTGCGACCAACTTTTCCTTTTGTCACTTGCATTTCTCTGAACAACATCGAATTGTTTATCTTTTAAATTTTAAATCCTAATTATGCTCCGAGAAGAGTTTGTTCCAATCCTAAAATCCCTGCATGTTGTCAGTGGATCGTGGATTTATTTGATGAGGGAATATTAATGCCTTCACCGCGCGCGAGAATATCATGGGAATTTGTTTCCATAGTTTATTCCCTTTGTCCAAACATGTTACTTATTACTTTATTACTAGTGCAGTATTAATCTTTATTACTAGGTTACTATCCTCGTGAGAAAGATTCTTGCGATATAGAAACTTGTGCGTTTCTATATCGCAAGAATCTTTCTCACTCAGGAATTATTTCCCGTATCACTATAACAATGTTAATTAAACTCTATATAAACATTTTTTTTGTTAAGAAATCAATTGATTAATATTTGAAGTCCATTTTTTACTATCCTAGCTGCCGGTGACTAAGAATATGTAAGTGAATCTTAGTTTGAACTTCATTGTGCTGAAAGCTTCTCTGGAGCACTGAGAAAAAATAGTTTCTGAAATTGGAAAAATAGATTTCGAGTGGGAAGGAAGAGAGCAAACAAAAAATCTGTTAATTTTGGCCATGCAGTAGTCTAAATAGACAATGACTAAATGTACTTCATCTTCACAAGTTAAAAGAACACTCTTAAAGAGTGGTGTTTTTTTTCATTTTGTTTGAACATTTTATTCAATTTGAGCATGGAGTAGTTTCATCCTTCATCTCATCTCTCCCTGCTGTGTTTTTCTAGGCCCCATTCCCCATAATTATCATGTTGTTTTCCCTGTTGGAAAGAATAATAACCCAAGTGAGTAAAACACACACAAATCAACATTTTTTTAATTATTTTTATGCCCCTATAGGGAGGCATCTTCGGGGGACATATAGTAATCACACCGTGTGTCCATTCGTTCTTCCATCCAAAAAAGTTCATGTCTCAGTCATTATAAACTTTGAAAGAACTGAAGGGATTTCCATGAAATTTCATACACATGTTAACCACAATGACAAGGTGTGTCCGGTCAAGAATCGGGGCCCATTATACCACAAAGGTAACATTTATGAGTTAAAATTTTCGGGGCGTTGTCATTTTTTAGCGACATTTCTTGTTTATTTTTGCCTTAAAAACATACCATAAACAGTTAGGTTCTGGTCAATATCATTATCCATATGAATTCTTACAATTCTTCTTGTTTGAATTTCCCAATTTTGAGGTTGATGCTTATTTCCCAAATTCAAAAGACCCTGCCACATTCACAAAAGACCCAAAAGGAACACTTACTCTGAGGTTGCTATCCCAATATAACTAATATAATGTGAAACGGTTTCACATTATATTAGTTATATTGGGATAGCAACGTAAGAGTTAACCCCATTTCATTTCAGTTGGAGTGGCAATTTGACTACTACTTTTCAAACTTTAGCACAAACCTACGATAGATTATACATAAATTTTCATAAATTGACATGCTGTTTATTTGTGTTTACAGCACCGCAAGTTATAAATGACACTTCTACAGTTTTGATGCAAGGCATTCAGAGATCACGATGACCGAACCACTGGCACAGCAAGGCAATGGTGTTGACACAAGATTAGGACTGAAAAAGACAAATTCTCGATATGTCAGTGAGGCATTCAGCTTTTTGAATAATTCTGAATATGAAGATATTGATGAGAATGCTAGAAATAGCTTTTTGGAATTTCCGAACATTGAAGCTAAACATAGATACTCTGGTTTTCCCAGAAGTGATAATGGTGAGCTTTCCACCAAAAAAGGGGTGGTATCAAATGAACAACCTAATGGTGAATTTACTATTATAACTTCAGTAGCAAATAGCCCTCCGCCAAAATGTTCCAGCAGACCATATGTAAGTAACGATCAGGGCAATAACTACATTTCGCCCTTAAATGGGGAGGAGGATGAGGAGGATGATGGGCAGTTTAGAATTGTTACTTATATGCAGGAATCCAAGGTTCATTCAGCATCGAACGATACAAAGCTTCACAAAACCATCAATCCTGTATATGATACAAGGAACCAGCTGGATCCATCATCAGACATCAAGCAAACTGAAACTGAAAATAAACCTCGGGCTGATAGGAATTCAGTTATAGTTGAAGGCGAACTTGTGGAGTTGAGGAAGTCCCCAAATGAAAGGCCGTTGTCGCGTCATTCACGACTGCCAACGTGGCGATCAAATCAAAATGTGGTCAGTGAAGCGTTTGGTTTTCTGACAGATATAACAGACCTTGATGACGCCAATGTTGAACTTGGTGAAAATATAGACGCCGATAATGCTGATGGTTTGATTACGACTGATACAAGTGTCTCAGACAGTGATCAGATAAATGGAGCTCATGGCTACGCTAAAACAAAGCTTCTGGAAAAAGGGGCTGCATTTGATGACAATATCAGTGATAATCAATCCATTGACAAAACACCGCAACGCATTTTACATCAACACACACAAGTGGGTTCCAGTGAAACATTAACAGGGTCTGATCCTTCCTTAATATCACAAGGTAAGGTTGTCGGTAGTGGCGAGACTTCGGAAGTGAGTTATTCTGGCAGCTCCGAAAATGACGAGCTTGGTGAATTGAAAGGAATTCGCAAACGTGGAGGACGTAAGGACCATTCAGAAAATGGCGACGACGATGGCGGGTCATCCGATGAAGACACTGGTATGTTTTACTTTGTTTTAGAATCAATGCAGACACTGGCATCCTGCCATCTACTGGATCTACCAAACATGAATCATATGATAGTGATTTTTTTTTTCACCCTTTTGGGAATGGTACCTCACGTTGTTTCGCCTTAAATTGGGAATTTTTCACTATCAGAAAAGCAATTGTGTATGCTTAAATACTGCAAATACATTACCATGCAGGTCACGAAAATTGAGTGAAATCCATGAATCGGTCGTCCGAGAGGACGAGTAACATTTCAGAAGAAAAAAAACAACAAAGAAAATAGTTCTTACTTATTTTATTAAGCGATTAAATGCAGTAAATAGTCGCAACTCTGTTTATTCGGCGATTATGATAAAATGCAATTTAAGTCAACCGGATATTGGGATTCTAAAATGCGGCTCCCGTTCTAATTTCACGGAGCGCGAACGTTACAGTATTTGTTGTTATACAAATAACACTTTTACGGGGGGAATCTTTAAGGGCACTAGTCAGCTTTTAGGTGACTGGGGACAGGGCCTTCAGGAAGGGGAATTGCAAAAAGTATGCTGTTTTCCTGTATTGGAGTTTAACATTTTCTAATAAAAAATGTTGTTTTTTTTTTAAGAGGGGAATTTTTCACAGGAAAATAAATATATACCATGCCAGAGTTACTGTAATGGCCATGATCAGACTAGTGAACTATAGAATATGAATATGAATATAGTAATCTATACTACTGGTCAAATTTCATTGATTTATATAAAGAAAACAAAACATTATGATGAAAAAAACACATATTATTTATTATGATGTTTCCCTTTGTTTAATTTATATATAATAGCGTTAGATGATGGTATCTGACTACTTTGATTTAAGAATGTTTACAATCAGATCAGAACGAGTAAACATCCTATAAGGACGAGTAACATGTCAATGCCACTCGTCTGCCATTCGTCCTACAGGACGAGTATACAGTAAAATATATTTCGTCCCCTGACCATGTATACATTACCCTCACCTAAAAGAATATATTCCGCTCTTCTTCTGTTTAAAGTCTCATTCTAAATATTTAAAAAAAATGGATTGGGAATTGTTTCACTCCATTTGGGAAAAAACATACTTTTTGCCATTGGGAATGGTATCGTTTTTTGTTTTTGGTACCACTTACATGTATATAAGGTAAAGTTCAGATTGCGTGTATAGAACATGGCAATTTCAACTCGACATGAATTGTGCCTGACACCTTTAGTAACATTATTGTTCTGACATGTTATCAAAGAATAACATGCACAATGAACGAATGGTTATAAGATTTACAGTTTGTAATTTATATATTGATTGACCCTTTAATATATACCGGTAATATGATATCATTATACTTAAAAATTTGTTTTCAAAAATAATGGTGAAATGCATAATTTATAATAATCTGACTTTTCAAGAGCAGTCACTGTGGGGAAATGCATGCGTAAAATGTTTTTAAGAATACTGGTTAAATGCTTAAAACTTAATTTTCAAGAAAAGTGGTGAAATGCATGGCATGATGCTTCAGCTTAATTTTCAGACACATGTTAAAACTTATTTCTTGCCTTTGAACACTTAAGTTGTAACAGTGCATGTTTCTACAGAAAAAAACTGTTTTCATATGTATGGATGTATTGGCCTTTACATCACCAGGTGTTTATAGAGAGAGTTTCCGTAAGTCTACTTGGCTGTATATCGGGGACAACTCGGACATAAAGAAAAACAACATTAACCCTGCCAACTATGTGGCACTGGCAGACCTCGGGATCAGTACGTGCGAGACTGGTATGTATATATCGTCTCTCTGTGTTTCTGTCTCACTGTGTGGGTTAATGACACCAATGTTTGATGGAGTTACACTGACAAAACCTAGGTCATGTTTGAGCATGTGCTATATTATAGCATTTGATTGGAGTGATAGTACTTGGTATAATTAGAAATCTCATTTCTGCTTAAATGTTTTGAAGTCCCTATCGTGCCATCAACAGGCAATTTTTACAATAGATCTACACCGTTTCTAAACCTACTGACAACGAGGTACATATATAACATATCTTTTGAGAATCCAAACTCTGTAATAGACACAATATAAATGAGCCAGACCAAACCCCAAAATGGGGGCATTGAATTAAGAGTTACCAACTCATAATTCACAATCATATTCAATCATGGGTATTTTAAGAACCCGTGAATAATTCTGTAATTTTTACTTTTTTGATTTTATTTAATCGGCACATATACATATGACCTGGATAGAGTTTTGTAGTGTACAAGTAATTTTGCCGTTATCTGGCAGGTTAGTTTCTTTAAAAGAACCTAATTGTTTGAAATAAAATTTAATGTACAAAATCAAGATAAAATACAACTATGTATCTAGATCATACAAAATTGGATGTAGTTATGGCCCTTCTTCAACCTAAATTTGGTATCTCTGAAAAGTGTTTGCAGTACTTAAAAATAATGGATGGAGACAACCTGCTACCAGCTGATGAGTGGTCAGAGTCATTTTGGTCCCAATATTTGATCGACTATAAAAAACGAGAAAAAAAACCTGTTTAAATATACACTTAAGGAACCTGTTTATTTTCTTGACGAGTGGTTTAGTTAAAGTCACAAGATGTTTTGTTCAACCTTCATGGAGAAGATACAGACTGTGTGTCGAGTGTTAGTGTAAAATATTGCCGTCAAATTTGCATTAAATCACCCTGTATTCCCAGGTGTTAATTAAAACAACTTATTTTTGTTGAGCCCGTTTACGGAACAATATCGTCTGGGTGTATGTGTGTCAATCCATTCGTCCGTGTATCCAATTTTCATTTCTTAAGTGTATCTTCTTCGTTACTTGCAGAATTTTCACCAAACTCCACCAGAATGTTCGTTTTATGGATCCAGCTTTAACACAATTTCGGGTCGTTGTGACCAACTGTTGACGAAATATAGGTCATGTCCGGTCCCGCTATGAGATGTGCATCTTGCTTCTTTCTTGCAGGATTTTCGCTAAACTTTACCAGAATGCTCCATCTATGCATCTACCATCATGTGCAAAATTTCAGGTTGCTGTGACTTACTTCAGACGAAATCTAGATCACGTCCGGTTTCTGCCATCATATGTGTATCTTGTTTCTTTCTTGCAGAATATTCACCAAATTTCATCACAATGTTCCTTATACCTATGCATCTACCATCATGTGCAAAACTTTGGGTCGCTTTGACTTATTTCGACAAAATATAGGTTGCACAGGTCTTCGCTACGACATGCACGATTAAATTGAATATTAAGTAAACTATGTAATTAGGAACGAATATCTCT
The DNA here is from genome assembly GCA_037043455.1 of Cyrtodaria siliqua. Taxonomy (NCBI): domain Eukaryota; kingdom Metazoa; phylum Mollusca; class Bivalvia; order Adapedonta; family Hiatellidae; genus Cyrtodaria; species Cyrtodaria siliqua. The sequence continues at coordinate 14,259 of JAWPHD010014308.1, read as the reverse complement.
TTGGATTGACATTGGTGTTGGTCAAATAAAAACCTGGACTTTTTCATAATAGGGCATGCCATGTAGGTTGTAGCTTTCTAGTAAAACTGATTTTTCCTTTGGTAAAAAAGGTATGGAATGTTTTTAGGCATTGGTGATTTTTGAAGGATTGCTTAAACATGTTAAATGTCACACAGAAAAGAGATCAGTTTGGTGTTGAACATTCCTAAATAATGAAGCATTAAAGTTATAAAATATATGAACAGTACCTCATGGTTTCATATATTAGTATCATGTTGTAGCTCTTTTGCATATGAATGTTTAACACCAAACTGATCTGTTTTCAGATCCTTTTCTGTGTGGCATTTATCATATTTCATTCCTATTTACTGTGCCAGTATGCCGTAACTAAAGGCAAAGTCCAGGGATGAAGGACCAAACATTTAGTTTTGAATGGGAAGACTTTATTTGAGAATTTCATACCAGCGTTATAAAACGTTTCATAAATTTTAGCACTGTTTTGGGTATTTCTAAGTCTATAATTATGCACTATAAAGTTTCAAGGTCTTACTTAAAGAAAATAAACCAACAAATTTCGCTACATAACCGTTCTTCCACACTCCATGTGTAGAAATCATACAATAATGTCTATGTGCCAATTAAAAAGTCTAGATTAATTCATGGGTACTTTAAATACCCGTTATTGATAATTTGATATGCATTAAATGAATTTGACGCATCGGCAAAGAATGTCATCTGGTAATTTCCGTAGGTATCTGGTGGACACAAAACAGAATGAACTCACGTGTATTGAGTAAAATTAACCTACTTCGCATTGACAATAATCAATGAGGTAAATTGTAAATTTTCCCTGTTGGCGGGATAGCGGCTTTAACGGCTTTGTTCGCCAATTGACTATACATTGTATTTACATACAGACAGTATATTTGGAGATGACACTGAGCCGCCAGAGTCCCCTGCCACACCCAGTGGTCATCAGCATCACAAGAGGAATGAATCCACAGCCACGACAGCCTCTGAGATGAATTTTAAGAATCACTACAACTCGGTCAGAAAGCGCTTCGTCCAGCGTCAGGACAGTCAGCTGGAGTATCGAAGATACACTGCCAGTTTGTTTGGTGGGTTTTCACTTTTTCTGTCTCTCTTTTATGAATACAATTAAACTCTCGTTTAGCTTTTTTTGCCTGGACCTTGTCTGATTTTCATTAAAGTGGGACATATGTTTTCTGGTTAAATTGGATATATTTTCTCTTGTTGGATGAACTTTGCTTTGCTGTGTTCATTGTAAGAAGACTATATAGTGTGTGTTTGACATACGGCTGTTCCTCACCCAACAATATAAACAACAACAAAAAATAGGCATACAATTAAAGTCTGGGAGTATAACACATAAAGAGTTCTGTGTTTTATTGATTATGTTGGCTACACAAGACCATATTTAAATAAAAATCTATCTTCTATAAAATAACTAGTTTACACCCTCCCATACCATAACATTTTGGTCCATACTGTATCATTAAGGGCATTTTTTATCTGTATCATTTTGAACCATATGGTAACAATTTGGCCCATATTGTATCATTTTGGGCCATACTGTAACCTTTTGGGCCATATTATATCATTTGGGACCATTTTGAAACATTTTGAACAGTACTTTATTATTTTGGACCATACTGTTTAATTAAGGTCATGATATCACGTTGGACCATATTGTATCATTTTGGACCATACTGGTTCATGGTGGGTCATACTGTATCATTTTGGAAAATTCTGTAACATTTTAAACCATACTGTATCAGCTAAGACCATATTGCATCGCTACGGGCCAAACTGTATGATGTTGTGCCAAACTGTATCATGTTGGGCCAAACTATACCATGTTGGGGCATGCTTAGTCTATAATATTTTTGGTCATGCTCTATTGTTTTGGACAATATTGTATTATCTTGGGCCATATTGTGCCATTTTAGACCATACTGTAATCTGCAACATTTTGGAAAATACTGTATCATTTTGACTATATTTTATGATTTTAGACCATACTGTATCCTTTTGGGACATAATGTATTAATTTGGATGATCTATGCAAGCTGCTGGAGAATCAGAATGTTGTACATAACTACAGTCTAATATCAACATATTGATGCGGCTTTGCTGAATCTAAAGGGTGTTTTATTATGTATGTTTCAGACAATGTGAAGAGCTTTACAATTGAGAAAAATGTAGACGCAGGATTTGGGATACATCTCCTTGACAGTAAACCTGCTGTAATATCCGGTATAGATGCAGGTAAGATGTCTCAACTTGACTGTCTGTTGATGATGACTGTGATGATGACCATGACAATGGTGATTATGGATGATGATGATGATGATCGTGATGATCGTGATGATAATAATAATGATAATGACCACACCAATGACAATTGTTGATGATGATGATGACCACGACAATGACAATTGTTGATGATGATGATGATGACCACGACAATGACAATTGTTGATGATGATGATGACCACGACAATGACAATTGTTGATGATGATGATGATTTATGATGGATGATCATGATCATGATGATGATGATGGATGATGAGGATAATGATCATGATGATGATGGTGATAATGATGATGATGATGATGATGATGACCACGACAGTGATGATTGTGGACAATTAATATTTCAAAAATTCTACCAGCAAATTTCCAGGATCCCAGAATCAGACTGACAATTCATGGAGCCTAAAGCCAGTGAATCCACCTTGATGACTTGCTGTGGTTGTCTGGTTTGCTGCAGTTCCGGTTTGAGACTTAAAACATTGAATCCAAGAAATAAAAAAATAATAACTAAATTGTTTTTCTTTTACAGAAAGTCCTGCTGAGCTGGCCGGAGTCCAGGAGGGTCAAGTGGTCATTTCTGTGAATGGAATAAATGTTCTAGAGTCGGACCATGATGAAATTATACAACTTGTACATGAAAGTAAGTCGTACAACTTTTAAAATGGACACCGATTCGAGTTTGATAAAATAGTGTAATCTGTTTTTCAGAAATAAGCAGCATGTGATCATACATGTGTATACCTCGCAAACTAAGTAGTGATTTTTGGCACTAATGGGATTACTGGCCAGAGCACTCAGCACTAAAGAGTTCGGTCTGTCTTATCAGTACAGTTTTGCATTATTTTGCACCAAAACAAGTCAATATGACATTGACTTCCTCCACTAGACACAGTTGCATCCAAGTTAATTAAAGCCAGCTAAAGCGTTACCATTCTTGTTATTTATATATCTGCATTAGTTGTCATGTAGCTGTCATGTAGCTGCATTTATACGCTCTTTACTGCTTTTGTTATTAGTCGAACTACAAATAATAATTGCTTTACTGTTTCCTTATGAAAAAATAGCCCCATCCAAAACATTTTATAGCAATTCTGTATATTCATTAATCTGTGTTGCTTTTATTTTTTGGAATCTTTTTCTGTTATTTTTTAAGGGTTATAATATCCAGATAATTGAATGGGTTACGATTTTAATAATCTACCAGTTCAGTTCCAACAACCACGTAGTCTTCATCAGGGTTTCAATAAAAAAAGTTCACAAAACATCCGGAGGGTTGTTTAAAAGTGTAGTATTCCATTTTCAGATTCTACACAACTTGTGCTGGACGTTGGCTGCGGTGATGTATCCAACATCGTGGACCTACAAGTTCCAGTGCGGACCGGATATTTACAGAAACAAGTGTCGTCTGTCATCTTCAAGTCCTGGAAGAGGCGATTCTTTATCCTACGTAGGGATAACTGCCTGTATTACTACAAAAACGAACACGTAGGAAAACATTGATATATTGAGTTAATTCAAATTTGAAAAATTGGAGTTGAATTCGGGTTTTGCGGAACTTAAAAAGATATGTTGTAGTATTTTGAATAAATGCAACCAATTGACTTCTACTTTACAGGAAAACGATCCACTAGGAGCTATACCACTGAATGGGTTCATATTTTCACGTCACGGTGACATTAACAAGTTTGGGTTCAAGGCTGAGAAATACGGGAGTAAAACCTTCTACTTCATGGCTGATAGCAGAGACAGTATGACAAGGTTAGTGTGCAGCTGTATACTTCATTGCTGGTAGCAGAGACAGTATGTCAAGGATAGTGTGTAACTGTATACTTCATGGCTGATAGCAGAGATAGTATGATGAGGTTAGTGTGTAACTGTATACTTCATGGCTGATAGCAGAGACAGTATGACAAGGTTAGTGTGTAACTGTATACTTTATTGCTGATAGCAGAGACAGTATGACAAGGTTAGTGTGTAACTGTATACTTCATGGCTGATAGCAGAGACATTATGACAAGGTTAGTGTGTAACTGTATACTTCATGGCTGATAGCAGAGACATTATGACAAGGTTAGTGTGTAACTGTATACTTCATGGCTGATAGCAGAGACAGTATGATGAGGTTAGTGTGCAGCTGTATACTTCATGGCTGATAGCAGAGACATTATGACAAGGTTAGTGTGCAGCTGTATACTTCATGGCTGATAGCAGAGATAGTATGATGAGGTTAGTGTGTAACTGTATACTTTATTGCTGATAGCAGAGACATTATGACAAGGTTAGTGTGCAGCTGTATACTTCATGGCTGATAGCAGAGACAGTATGTCAAGGATAGTGTGTAACTGTATACTTCATGGCTGATAGCAGAGACAGTATGATGAGGTTAGTGTGCAGCTGTATACTTCATGGCTGATAGCAGAGACAGTATGTCAAGGATAGTGTGTAACTGTATACTTCATGGCTGATAGCAGAGACAGTATGTCAAGGATAGTGTGCAGCTGTATACTTCATGGCTGATAGCAGAGACAGTATGATGAGGTTAGTGTGCAGCTGTATACTTCATGGCTGATAGCAGAGACATTATGACAAGGTTAGTGTGTAACTGTATACTTCATGGCTGATAGCAGAGATAGTATGACAAGGTTAGTGTGTAACTGTATACTTCATGGCTGATAGCAGAGATAGTATGACAAGGTTAGTGTGCAGCTGTATACTTCATGGCTGATAGCAGAGACAGTATGACAAGGTTAGTGTGCAGCTGTATACTTTATTGCTGATAGCAGAGACAGTATGTCAAGGTTAGTGTGTAACTGTATACTTCATGGCTGATAGCAGAGATAGTATGATGAGGTTAGTGTGTAACTGTATACTTCATGGCTGATAACAGAGACATTATGACAAGGTTAGTGTGTAACTGTATACTTCATGGCTGATAGCAGAGACAGTATGACAAGGTTAGTGTGCAGCTGTATACTTCATGGCTGATAGCAGAGATAGTATGATGAGGTTAGTGTGTAACTGTATACTTCATGGCTGATAGCAGAGACAGTATGTCAAGGTTAGTGTGTAACTGTATACTTTATTGCTGATAGCAGAGACAGTATGACAAGGTTAGTGTGCAGCTGTATACTTCATGGCTGATAGCAGAGACATTATGACAAGGTTAGTGTGTAACTGTATACTTCATGGCTGATAGCAGAGACAGTATGACAAGGTTAGTGTGCAGCTGTATACTTCATGGCTGATAGCAGAGATAGTATGATGAGGTTAGTGTGTAACTGTATACTTTATTGCTGATAGCAGAGACAGTATGACGAGGTTAGTGTGCAGCTGTATACTTCATGGCTGATAGCAGAGACAGTATGTCAAGGTTAGTGTGTAACTGTATACTTCATGGCTGATAGCAGAGATAGTATGATCAGGTTAGTGTGTAACTGTATACTTTATTGCTGATAGCAGAGACATTATGACAAGGTTAGTGTGCAGCTGTATACTTCATGGCTGATAGCAGAGACATTATGACAAGGTTAGTGTGTAACTGTATACTTCATGGCTGATAGCAGAGACAGTATGACAAGGTTAGTGTGCAGCTGTATACTTCATGGCTGATAGCAGAGATAGTATGATGAGGTTAGTGTGTAACTGTATACTTCATGGCTGATAGCAGAGATAGTATGATGAGGTTAGTGTGTAACTGTATACTTTATTGCTGATAGCAGAGACAGTATGACAAGGTTAGTGTGCAGCTGTATACTTCATGGCTGATAGCAGAGACATTATGACAAGGTTAGTGTGCAGCTGTATACTTCATGGCTGATAGCAGAGACAGTATGACAAGGTTAGTGTGCAGCTGTATACTTCATGGCTGATAGCAGAGATAGTATGATGAGGTTAGTGTGTAACTGTATACTTCATGGCTGATAGCAGAGATAGTATGATGAGGTTAGTGTGCAGCTGTATACTTCATGGCTGATAGCAGAGACATTATGACAAGGTTAGTGTGTAACTGTATACTTCATGGCTGATAGCAGAGATAGTATGATGAGGTTAGTGTGTAACTGTATACTTCATGGCTGATAGCAGAGACAGTATGTCAAGGTTAGTGTGTAACTGTATACTTCATGGCTGATAGCAGAGATAGTATGATGAGGTTAGTGTGTAACTGTATACTTCATGGCTGATAGCAGAGACAGTATGCCAAGGTTAGTGTGTAACTGTATACTTCATGGCTGATAGCAGAGATAGTATGATGAGGTTAGTGTGTAACTGTATACTTCATGGCTGATAGCAGAGACAGTATGTCAAGGTTAGTGTGTAACTGTATACTTTATTGCTGATAGCAGAGACAGTATGACAAGGTTAGTGTGCAGCTGTATACTTCATGGCTGATAGCAGAGATAGTATGATGAGGTTAGTGTGTAACTGTATACTTTATTGCTGATAGCAGAGACAGTATGACAAGGTTAGTGTGCAGCTGTATACTTCATGGCTGATAGCAGAGATAGTATGATGAGGTTAGTGTGTAACTGTATACTTCATGGCTGATAGCAGAGACAGTATGTCAAGGTTAGTGTGTAACTGTATACTTCATGGCTGATAGCAGAGATAGTATGATGAGGTTAGTGTGTAACTGTATACTTTATTGCTGATAGCAGAGACAGTATGACAAGGTTAGTGTGCAGCTGTATACTTTATTGCTGATAGCAGAGATAGTATGACAAGGTTAGCAGCTGTATACTTCATGGCTGATAGCAGAGATAGTATGACACGGTTATAGCAGCTGTATACTTCATGGCTGATAGCAGAGACAGTATGACAAGGTTAGTGTGCAGCTGTATATTTCATGGCTGATAGCAGAGCTAGTATGACAAGGTTAGTGTGCAGCTGTATATTTCATGGCTGATAGCAGAGACAGTATGACAAGGTTAGTGTGTAACTGTATACTTCATGGCTGATAGCAGAGACAGTATGACAAGGTTAGTGTGTAACTGTATACTTCATGGCTGATAGCAGAGACAGTTATGACAAGGTAAGTGTGCAGCTGTATACTTCATGGCTGATAGCAGTGACAGTATGACAAGGTTAGTGTGCAGCTGTATACTTCATGGCTCATAGCAGAGACAGTATGACAGGGTTAGTGTGCAGCTGTATACTTCATGGCTCATAGCAGAGACAGTATGACAAGGTTAGTGTGCAGCTGTATACTTCATGGCTCATAGCAGAGACAGTTATGACAAGGTTAGTGTGCAGCTGTATACTTCATGGCTCATAGCAGAGATAGTATGACAAGGTTAGTGTGCAGCTGTATTTTTCATGGCTGATAATAGAGATAGTATGACAAGGTCTGTGTACAGCTGTATATTTCATGGCTGATAGCAGAGCTAGTATGACAAGGTTAGTGTGCAGCTATATACTTCATGGCTGATAGCAGAGCTAGTATGACAAGGTTAGTGTGCAGCTATATGCTTCATGACATATAACAGTTGGGGTGGTGATCTGAACAAAGTAAAACTATATATGATTCTATCGCACTTGCCAAAAATCCTGCAATCCGATTGGTTGACGTTCAGACATTTGCGACTGTCAAATAGTGTGTAACCCGTCGCAAATCCAGTCATGTGACACTGAACCGTTCAAAAATGTGACATTACGTTTTATTTCAATGTGTTTGGGAGGAAAACTGCCAAAAACAAGGAAATGCATTAAAAACGTGTTGACCAGTACAATTTATACTGTGACAGTATATCAGTTGTTAATGGCGACATGTTAGCGGAGCCGTTAAACACGATTTGTGACTGTTAAACATCGGATATACCATCGCAAAAGTCAAAATTTTAATACTGGTTATTAAACCATATATTAAGTTATTGTCTATCTTGTATTATCTGTTTCTCTTGCAGTTGGGTCGGTGATCTGAACAACTCTGCCCAGCTGTGCAACAATAAGGTGAGCCATTCTAGTGCCTGCTTTACAATAACATCAGAAAAGGACTCGATTTTACCAATCGATGCCATTTTTGTCTGCCTTTCTTCTTACATGTATCTTGCCTACTTTTTTCTTATTGATTTTTTCTTATTCATCTTCTGTACTAACACTATTTCTCCTAATGGTTCCTTATTTTTATTATTTAATCTTTATTTTTTGTGAAAATGGTGGAATTCTTTGATTATATTGTTTATATACAATACAGTGTACTCAACAGTGATTTTTTTACCTCTGCGTCCTGCGTCCAGGATGCACAAATATTTCCGTGGACGCAAATTGTCAGAACATGTGCGTTCTCGGGACGCACATAAATTGCAAGTAAAGAGTTCCGTAATTCATATTTCCCCTGTAAGAATTCAATCCGTCGCTTTTTTCTCCGCGTTCCCCTGTAAGAATTCAATCCGTCGCTTTTTTCTCCGCGTCTACCGCCATATTTGATTATTCGATGAAGGTTAAGTTTACCCTCGCGCCGTTCCGCGTAATTTTGTAACGTCGATTATTATTGGATAATGGTCAAACGATTAGCCAATGGAATCGGCCGTGAGTTAAAACACGAAATGTTGCGGATATAAACATTCCACGAGTTGGCGATGCATCGTCTGCAAAATGGGGCCAAAGAGAAAACTAAACAATGACTCAAAGCAACAAACACTCTCGAGTTTCATTCAAAAGGCCAGTACATGTTTGTTCAGATCAGTATTTGGTATGTTCTAGTCATTCAGATTGCAATTAATCACCTTTCTTTTCATAGTAATATTTTGCAAATTCTAGTCATTGATGTTAACAGTTTAGTTAGTTCTAATTAAGGATTATTACTACTTCTCTTAAAGAAAGGGGGATGTTGATAGACTAAGAATGATGCAGTGTTCTCACGACTGCGATTGTTATGCTCTCACCGTATGTATGCCTGATTAAAGTTATCAACACCATGTTATAAAATAGTGCTTGAATTTGAAATAAATTACTACTAAAACCTGGGACTCACTCCTATAGTTTTGGGACTCATAGATTTTTGGCCCAGCGAGTCCTAGGACTCGTACAAGTGAAATTGTAAAAAAATCACTGACTCAATTCATACGAAATATTATGTTTTTAAGTTTGAATAATGATTTACAAAAACAAGTTTATCACATAACATGGCTTCTGGGCGTGCAATAAAGCCATGACTTATTTCTCGTAGTACACTAGTGTATGATAGATCCAAATGAGAACCGATTCACTGTGTTTGTATACAGTCAAACATTTATTTCCAACTGTTTGCATGGTATATTATACTATAGGTTCAGACACCTTAACTATTTATCATTATTTGAGATCATACTTCATAAAATGCATGTTAGTAACGTTAAATTTAGTTTAAGGTGTCACATTATTTGTAGGGCGAACATATTTTCAGCCGCGTAACAGCTGACGTCATGAAAACAACAAAAAACGTCATGATTTCTCTTACAAATTGCCGTCGTATATATAGTCCGAGAGCAGTTGCCTTGCAAAAATGTCAACGTAGCCAACCCCATCCGTAGAAGGTTTGATGCTTGATCATGATAGAGTAACATCTCATGAATATTTCTAGCCCTGTTGTAGTCATAAATTGTGGTAGCACTAAAAAGCTATTCAAGATGGCGTCCAAGATGGTCGCCAAAATGTGATACATGTATACAGTTATAATAATTGTTTTGTTGCATAACACTCGTACCAATAAAGATATTCTTCTATAAATTTACAGATGTGTGTATCTTAGACAATTTATCTGATGCAAAATTTAGTAATAAATGGCAAAGTTCAAGGTCACAGTTAAGGGTCAAAGGTCAAATTTGAGCTCTTGATTGTCTTTTTGTCTACTTGGTTTATTTTAAAACATACAAACAGAGATATGTAGAAGGTTTGACACTTAATCATGTTAGAGTAACATCCCAGGAATATTTCTAGCCCTGTTGTAGTCATGAATTGTGATAGCACTAAGGTCGGAATCTACAGTTTTCTTTGAAATTCAGACTATTTTCAGACATGTACACTAATTAGGTTAAATAACTTGAATTCTATTTTTCAGCACTAACAAACATGCCCTATTCCTGAAAGACCATATAATTTCCTCTCAAAATATAGCAAATACATGCTAGAAAGCAACAAAGTCAGTTTCTCTGCCTACAAATACAATTCATTTACCCCACCCACTTAGCACTCAAAAAAAGGAAAACATGACATTTATAGAGACACGGCAGCATATACCTGTCCCTTATTTGAGATATAACACATCCATAATTGAATGACAAACACTCCAAATTGTCATAAAAATGCTATTTCTACATACCTTATCCGGCTTTTTTTTCCGTAATCTTATGTCGAATGGAGAGATGAAGGTATTGATCAAACAAAGCTACCATTTACAACATAGCCACCAGTTACTAGTTTCTGTTTACAGACTCAAAACCGGTCACAGTACAAAAACTTTATTTACACCAAAATTAACTATTATGTCATACTAAGTCAAAAACACCACATTTGTGGATTTCTTTTTTATTGTCTAGCCTGTACATGGCTTTTAATCTCTTAGATTTCTGTTTTATAAGAAATTCCCCATGGACATTCATTCGAAACTAAGGAGTCTCCCCTTAAAGGCAAAAATATTTTTTCAAATTTTTATTTGTTACTTTTAAATCACTTATTCCAGTTATTTCGAGCATTTTGATACGTCAGCTGTGCCAATGCGATGGAATTTAGGCATTTCAGAGCTTCTTAAACTTGGCACTATAATTCCTGAAAAGTTACATATTTATCAGTATTTTTTGTTCTTTTTTTCCTCTTAGAATCAAAATTAGGTTGGTATATGTGTTGTAAATGTACTTTTGAGTACTTTACCTACATAGTATAGCATGTGACATAGTGCAGATTTTTTGTCAAACATTGAGGCAATCTATACCAGACATGACAAAGTCGACAAGGTCATATTTTCCCAAAAACTTGCATCATGCGTTCGGGCGCGCGTAAGGCTTGAACTGACGCATATAAAAAAAAATAGTGTATCCGAGAAGCAGTTTGTCGAAAAGGGCAGGTCAGCAATAAACAATATACTGCCCTGCTTTAGCAACATTCATGCCCAGTGCAGAATATATTCAACAGTGTGTCATGCCCATCTTGCCAGCTATTCCACCAACTTTTTGCCATATGGCAAACACAGAAATATTTCAAAGGAAGACCATAAAAACATCCAACGGGTACTTGATACAGTATTTTCAGGAGAAATGTTGGGTCGCATTTCCAAACTCTACACAACATACAAGTGTGAACATTTAAACAGTCGAGTGTTTACGTATGCACCAAAAAACATGGAACAGGCAAGTCTGCCCAATTGTTAGCTAAGAAGGCTGGATTGAAATATGCGATGGCAGACCCTTTCACAATGCACATTGCTCAACGCGATCGGTTGAGTAAGTATCGCACACAGCTGTCGAAAACAGTCCAAAACAAGCACAACCGTTATATATCCCGCAAACGACGAAGTAACAGGAAACTTTTAAACACTAACTTTTATGAAACTGTAACATCTAACAATCATGAACATAACTATGGAATAAATCCAAATATTTAAAATTTAAACATGCCTTTGTTTTAACATATCAACATAATAATTACCCATTCTCATAGAAGGCACGGCCTATAGCCACGGTGACCATTACAAATGCCTTCATTTCTACAAACTGACCGCTGATTATTTACTAAACAAGTTTCCAAACTTAAATGCTTAACATTAATGCAAAGTTTTTGGTGACACCTATGTGACACATGCAGATGGCTGGGTAACTGTTCACATTCTGATGATATGTAGAACATCAGCCTATGAACAGTTACCCATTTTCGGTGACCACGAAAAGTAACGCGGATAACACCATAGCCATCTTTGTTTTTGCTGCCACCCCAAATATGACATGAATCGGTGATTACGAAGTTTTTTAATTTAAACTCGAAATTGAATATTTCCATTTCAGTTAAAATTGTAGAGAAAATAATAGACATAACGGTCACTGCAGCTATGGTTATGCAGACTGCGAATTAAAAATAAAGTAAAAAATGAAATGGTATGCACAAAAACATCCAGATAGTTTTAGTGCAGTATGAACTGAAAAGTAGGTAGCATACCAGACATGGCTCAAACCTACACTACCAGACTTATTATACCAGACCTTAACTAAGAACTTACTTACACTATCATATCACAACTTTAAATAGTTACGACTCAGATCAGACCAACCAACGATATTTTGTATGCTGGAGGCACACCCAGTATTTAAGGTCTGACATGAGTCTGATATAAAAGGTCTGATATGAGTGTCTGACATGGGTCTGCTATGAGTGTATCTAGTAGTGTAGGTCTGACATGGGTCTGATAAGATGGGTCTGACATGGGTCTTATATTGTAGGTCTGATATCAGTCTGATATTGTATGGGCAATATATGCACATTGAATGTCGGACAGACTCATTCCAGATCTATCCAAAATATCAAACTCAATTCAGACTTTCACTATTTAATGCATGTCAGACAGACCTACAATTTCATCAAACTTACGCTATCACTCATAGTTATAAGACTTAAAGTATCAGAGTCTGACCTAGAACATACCAGTGAGATGCAGACCTATATGTACACAATAATAGTTTTTGTGTCTGATACTGTAGGTCTGATTTGGGTCTGAAATTTTTGGCTGATATGAGTCTGATATGCATCAGATATTGTAGGGCTGATATTCAAGAGTCTGAATATTGTAAGTCTGATGCGCGTCTAATACTGTTATTCCAGTAAGTCTGATTTTGCATGTCTGATCAGAGTTGGTCATAGCAGAGTGCAATTTATTGTTGGGTCTGTCTGATAGTTCAAGGTATCTTATATGGAAACCTATTCTCCTACATTAATGCATTCTTAAATGAACAGTTAAATACAATTTACAGGCTCCAATTATAGTTTCTACAAAAATAAAATTGAAAAATGTGTGCAAATTCACATTCGGTCATTGGAAAAATAACAAAACTGAGATGGTCTATTTTTACCCGCAAGTGTTACTTCCCTTGGCAATATGTGTCGATATCTCAAAATGGAAAATGTCGCAATATTTTGATGATTTCTGAGCAATTTTGTGTTGAAAATATCAAAATGCACTACAACCTGTGTTCTAAACCTGAAATTGTGTATAATCGGTACTATGCATATTTTCCTTAAGGTCGGAATCTACAGTTTCAGACTATTTTAGGTTAAATAACTTGAATTCTATTTTTCAGAACTAACAAACATGCCCTATTCTTGAAAGACCATATAATTTCCTCTCAAAATATAGCAAATACATGCTAGAAAGCAACAAAGTCAGTTTCTCTGCCTACAAATACGATTCATTTACCCCCCCCCCCCCCCCCCCCCGCCCCCCCCCCCCAGTACTCAAAAAAAGGAAAACATGACATTTATAGAGACACGGCAGCATATACCTGTCCCTTATTTGAGATATAACACATCCATAATTGAATGACAAACACTCCAAATTGTCATAAAAATGCTATTTCTACATACCTTATCCGGCTTTTTTTTCCGTAATCTTATGTCGAATGGAGAGATGAAGGTATTGATCAAACAAAGCTACCATTTACAACATAGCCACCAGTTACTAGTTTCTGTTTACAGACTCAAAACCGGTCACAGTACAAAAACTTTATTTACACCAAAATTAACTATTATGTCATACTAAGTCAAAAACACCACATTTGTGGATTTCTTTTTTATTGTCTAGCCTGTACATGGCTTTTAATCTCTTAGATTTCTGTTTTATAAGAAATTCCCCATGGACATTCATTCGAAACTAAGGAGTCTCCCCTAAAAGGGTATTCAAGATGGCGTCCAAGATGGCCGCCAAAGTGTGATACAGTCATTATAATTGTTTTGTTGCATAATAG